>CM051264.1:27012410-27056410 GCA_027921565.1 Artemia sinica
TACGCAATCACTGGCTGGATTCCCTAGTGCCTTACTACTAGACCCCGAAGCCGCGCCGAAAATCGGCGGCGCGCCGCCGAAAAAAAACGGCGGCATGCCGCCGAGCTTGCATCAGCGCGCTGACGCCGCCGCTGATTCTATCGGCGGCGGCGTCACTAATACGCCGCCGTTTTTTCTCTTTTTTGGTTATCGATATCGACCTCCGGGCTTCAACTGTCATCCCGGCTAATCTGTTTCTTAAAAATAAAAACTGTCATCTTGGGCTCGCCATGTATATCGGTTCATAGGAAGGAGAAGAAGAAATTTTCTTGAAACAAAAATTCTACCTTCCACTTTAAAATTCTGTTCATTTTTCTTTCTGATTTTTCGGATGAAAAGAGGTAGGTAAAAGAGCATTAGGCAATTCAGGATGTTGTCAAAGGCAGCGCAATCGAGATGTCTAAGTAAAGAACAATGTTGGCACAATGTATTATTTATTTTTTTTATATTTTTTTTTTCCATACCAGGGCAATTCGTATCGAAGGAGTTGTCGTAGAAACTTCAAAAAGGGCTCATTCGATTGGAAATTGGAATAACTAGTGCCCTTTTTAATAGTCGAAAGCGATTGGAAGGCAGCTAACACCCCTTCCACGCCCACCCTTTCCCCAAACACATCCAATCAAAATTTTAAGATAGCCATTTTGTTCAGAGTAACTGATTTCCAGAGAGAAAATATGTTTTTTGAGGAGGTTACTCCCCCACAACCCATAGGGCAAGTGTTTTGTAGTTATGCCCTGGAGGTATATAAGAACGATGTTGGCACAATGTGTTATTTATTATTTTTTCCTTTAGACCAGGGCATTTCATATCGAAGAAGTTGTCGTAGAAACTTCGAAAAGGGCTCATTCAATTAGAGATTGGAGTGGCTTGTGCCCTTTTTAGTAGTCAAAAATGATTGGAAGGCAACTAACACCCCTTCCACGCCCACCATTTCCCGAAACACATACAATCAAAATTTTGAGATAGCCATTTTGTTTAACGTAGTTGAAAGTTCTGGAAATTAGGTCTTAGAGGATGACAACCACCCTCACAGCCCTTAGGGTAAGGGTTGTAATTTATGCCCTGGGGGCATACACGGTGTTTATAGAAAGCGTTGTCGTAGAAACTCAAAAAGGGATCATTAGTTTGGAAATCGAAAAGCCTAGTGCCCTTTTTAATAATCGAAAGTGATTGGAAGGCTTGACATTTTTATAGTAGAGATCGATGTGGGTATAATGTATCATTTTTTTGTTGTTGTTGTTGTTTAGACCAGGGCACTTCGTATCGAAGGAGTTGTCGTAGGAACTTCGAAAAGGGCTCATTCGATTGAAAATAGAAAGGGCTGATGTCCTTTTTAATAGTCGAAAGTGATTGGAGGGAAACTAATCCCCCTCCCACGCCCACCCTGCCATTTGCCTTTATGTTTAAAAAGTAAATGTTGCCTTAAGATTAAATCAAAATGCACTGTGTTTATGCTAATTCCCAATAAGGCATCTCAGTAGTATCCCAAGAAAGACTTAGGGTATTATGTTCAAACTTTCAGGGCCTCTTCTGATCTTAAAATTTGACCAAATCAAAATAGCGTAAGTGTATCCAAGCTGTCAAAGAAAGTAAACAAATTTGTTTGCGAATGTTATCAAGTTTTCCATTTCAGGTCAACTAGAGGAGGTATGAAACTAAATTAAACACTATTATTTGTGTCCAGATTTTTATAAGGGTCTATGTTGTTAAATTTTGCTGAAAATTGTTTTCCAGCATACAAATAGCAGGCCAAACTATAAATTTTTAAAAAAACGAAAAGATTTAAAGTAAGATTTTCTTTTTCCCTGAAAAGACTATGTCAATATAAAACGAACAGAAATTAATTAAAAAAACTGTTTCCAAAAAATAAGTTTTTTCAAAGAAAAGTAAAGAGCTCCATTAAACCAAAAATGAGCAAAATTAAAGTCAAATAATCTACCAAGCGTGAAACTACCACAAATCAGCATCGATAAATAAATGAAACCCAAAACGAACATAAATTACAATAGATAACCGAGTCAAACTCAAAACGAGCAGAAATTAACATAAGTTGGGCTCAAAACCCCTGTGCCTTCCCAAGGCCAGAACATAATTTGTACTTTACTGACAAAAATACAAATGAATATGCATTGTCAGTTTAATATACATATACTAATATTTAGTAATCAAAATGTTAATATTATTTGATTTATTAAAGTTATAAAAGTAAAAACATGTATATTTTTTCAGTAAAGTGAAAATTATGTTCTGGCCTTGGGAAGGCATAGGGGTTTTGAGCCCAACTTATGTTAATTTCTGCTCGTTTTGAGTTGGACTCAGTTATTTATTGTTATTTTTGTTCGTTTTGGGTTTCATTTATTTATCGATGCTGATTTGCGGTAGTTTCCCGCTTGGTAGATTATCTAGAGCTAGTATAGAAATATATATGTAGAAATGAATTACATTTTTTTGCACAGTTAGCAGAGCACACTGAAGTTGAAGTAGCCTTAAACTTTGACTTGAAACGTTATAGATTGACCACTTCTTTCAGAATAGAATTTCGGAGGGTTTTTCCGTGTTGATAAGAAAAGAGGGTAAAGGTGCAGTTTAGTTCCTCCTGTAGTGTAGTGCGCAGGAGCCCTATGGTGAAGGTGCAGGTTTGTTCTCCCTTATAAAACAACTTATTTCAGCAGATACAAAGAAGAAGCCCATTTGCGGCATTCTGTGGGACCCCAAGGTCCAGTACTAGTATCAGATCCCGCGAGTGGCAGTTTACGCTCGTCAAGTTCTGGCTGTACCAGCCACATGTGCCCCAGCTAAACGGCTTTTCAAACAGTTTGTGGTAACGAACTGTAAGTAAGGAGCGACCCGGCTCAATGGTAACCGAAACTCTAGAAAACGGGTTTTTGATACCAATAGATATATCAAAAGAATCATATTTCAATGCTGATTTCAAATATATAACTTTCGTCAAGTTTAGTGCTACCCATCAAAAGTTACGCGCCTGAGAAAATTTGGCTGATTTTCAAAAAAAGGGGGAAAGACCCCCTAAAAGTTAAAGAACCTTAATGAAAATCACACCATCATATTCCGCGTATCAGAGAACCCTACTGTAGAGTTTTCAAGCTCCTATCTACAAAAATGTGGAATTTTACATTTTTTGCCAGAGGAAAGATCACGGATGCGTGTTAATTTGTTTTTTTTTTTGTTTTTTTTTTCCCAGGGGTGATCGTATCGACCCAGTGGTCCTAGAATATCGTGGGAGGGCTCATTGGAACGGAAATTAAAAGTACTAGTTCCCTTTTTAAGTGACCAAAAAAAATGGAGGGCAACTAGGCCCCCTCCCACGCTTATTTTTTTCCCAAAGTCACCCGATCAAAATTTTGAGATAGCCATTTTGTTCAGCATGGTCGAAAATATGATAAATATGTCTTTTAGGGTGACTTAATGCCCCGAAGTTCCCAGAGGGAGGGCTAAAAGTTATGAACTTTACCAAATGTTAACATATAGTATTGGTTATTGGGAAGTATACAGAAGTTTTCAGGAGGTTTTTTTTCTGGTAGTGGGAGGGAAGGGTGAGTTGGTGGTTATGTTGGAGGATCTGTTCATGATGGAAGTTTTCATGGGGAAGGGAAATTGCCATGAAGGGGGCGCCGGACTTGCCAGCATTATTTATTGGTTATTGGGAAGTATACAACCATTTTCAGGAAGTATTTTTTCTGGGGGGGGGGCTAGAGGAGGGGGTTACTCTGGAGAATATTTCCGTGAAGGATGTTTCTTTGAGGTAAGAGACATTTCTATGAAGGGGGCGCCGGATTTCCAAGCATTAGAAATTAAATCGATCATTAGACGATCAGAAATTAAATAAAAAAACAAGTTTTTTCAACTGAAATGTAAGAAGGAATATTAGAACTTAAAACGAACAGAAATTATAACGTATGTGAGGGGGTTCTCCCCCAAGTCAATACCTCGCTCTTTACGCTACAGTTTTTTTTAGTGCTTTCAAAAGAGCTATCTATTCTAATTAAACGGCCTTTGTGATTCAGGGGTTTGTGAATCAAATTTTTTTTTTAACTTTAAACGTAAAGAGCGTGGTATTGACTAAGGGGAGAACCCCTTCATATACGTAATAACATATACGTAATAAAAAAACAATAAAAAAACAAGCGATACGGCTCAATAGTAATCGAAACTTTTAAAAACGGAATTTTGATGTCAATAAATGTATCAAAAGAATGTGTTTATAATGCTGATTCTAAAATATATAAATTTTATTAAGTTTAGTATTACTCATCAAAGGCTACAGGCCTGAGAAAATTTACTCGATTTTTTAAAGAGGGGGGAATCATCCCCTACAAGTGAAAGAATTTTAATGAAAATCACACCGTCAGAATTCAGCGTATCAGAAAACCCTATTACATAGGTTTCAAGCTCATATCTGCAAAAATCTGCAACTTTGTATTTTTTGCCAGAAGAAAAATATACGAATATAGAAGTTAGTTACGTAAGTTAATTTGTAAAGACATCCATTTAGCAAAAGAAAAGTAAAATTTTTATGCAAATAAAAGCTGCATTAACTAAAAAACGATCAGAAATTAAATAAAAAAAAACAAGTTTTTTAAACTGAAAGTAAGGAGCGACATTAAAACTTAAAACGAACAGAAATTATTCCGTATATGAAAGGGGCTGTCCCCTCCTCAACGCCTCGCTCTTTACGCTAAAGTTTGACTCTGTCTCACAACTTTATTTTTTAAAAAAATAAAAAACTTTAGCGTAAAGAGCGAGGCGTTGAGGAGGGGACAGCCCCTTTCATATACGGAATAATTTCTGTTCGTTTTAAGTTTTAATGTCGCTCCTTACTTTCAGTTTAAAAAACTTGTTTTTTTTTATTTAATTAGCACGAAAGGACTGATAGTGACTGCAAAAAGATCAATGGCTCCAGGCAGAGTGAACAAACTGACTTTTGTTACATCAATTGTAACTGAAGTGATGTAACCGCTGATTTAAAATTGTTGGTGTTGTTAAGCCATGGTATCTGATTTGTATACAGTGTTTTTTCGATGTTGTTATTTGTTGTTTTTTTTTTTCACTTTCTTTTCGTATGTATTTGATGAACAGGAGATGTTTGAACTTCAAACTTTGAAAGTTATACACACATTAGCCCAAATCATTAACAAGAAGGAAATGACTAAACACGGGATTTTATAGGAACAATGCGATGTTAAACATAAACACTACATAGGTTTCCCTGGGTCTAGTGGCTAAAAATGAGAATTCTACTTGGTCTGATCGACGGTGAACATAAACACTTTCCGCACGGCCCAAAAAATTCTTGTTTTGTCATATTGTTCTTGTATGTTTTTAGCCAACCATTTAAAAATCCTTACTAAAATCGAGGTTGAACGTGCTTGGTGAAGTGGAATTTTTATTATTATTTTTAATTAGAAAAATCGGCGCGCCGTGGCGCGCCGCCGGTCTAAAATCGGCGGCGCGCCGCCAAAAAAATTTCGGCGCGCCTGGCGGCGCGCCACCGCCGATACTGAATCACACATTCGCCGCCGTCATTTCGGCGTGGCGCGGCTTCGGGGACTAGGGACAGCCCCTTCCATATACAGAATAATTTCTGTTCGTTATAAGTTTTAATGTCGCTCCTTACTTCACTCCTTACTTTCAGTTAAAAAAAACTTGTTTTTTTTTATTTATTACTTGTAGGGAAAGATAGAGCCAAATCAAAAGCCACTATGTGCACCTATGTTATGAAAATGCCATACTGCAATATCCAATGGTACCGAAAGGGGAAAATGAAATTAAAAACCTAAATGTTTGTATAATTTTTAAGAGTAAAAAGTGACTGGAAGACAACCACCTCCCTGCCCCCTTCTTTAGTACCGGCACACCGCAACACCACAAGACATTCGATCGAAGTTTTGAGACAATCATTTTCTTAAGAATTAGTCGAAATCATCAATAAATGTGCCTCTGGGGATAAAATAACCCCCACAACTCCTGGGACAAGGGTCGTAATTTATGCAAGTTGCCTACTTTTTACACATATTCATTGTTACATATGTTTACATCCTGATGTTGGAAAAGAAAATAGTAACGGTTATAGACTGCTGCAATATTTTAGGCATAACAGTCTATTTATAAAAAATACAGTATTTGGTAACAAAATGGTTCATAAGTTAACCTTCCAAGAATTAATGACGTTGTCAGACCCCAGGATGAAAATTTGAGAGATACTTTTCAGGAATGGTTAAATACTAAACTAGGGAGTCTAAAATTTGACAATGTAAAAGACGGATGGAGTAATTTTAGGAAAATAGATTGTGATACATCATACGAAAATAGGAGGAATGTAAGGAAAGCAGAGAAATTATTAAAATATTAATTACAGAGGTGTAAAATGGAGGCCACGGATAAAATTTCTTAAAATTTAGAAGATGCAGCCAGACGGCATAATAGTAAAATATTATAATGACATGTTAAAAAAAACTGAGAGGTAATAGGCCTAGTCCATCTGGACTTGTCCCTGTTGAAGATAGAGACGGGTCCGCAATTACTGTTAAGGAAAGAGTTAGAGAGATGGCAGAACATTTTGAGAATGTGTGAAACCGTGAAAAACTTACAGGAAATTGTATAAAATAGAATGAAAAAGTTTGTGACACTTTTGACAAAGCTGTAAAAAACAATTGGAAGCGAAGGAATATTTATTTTGGGAAGAAGAATTAGAGACAGTACTAAAAGGATTAAAATATAACAAGGCCCCATGTGCTGATAGTTTGGTACATGAGTTTTATTTTTAAATATGGTGGCTGTGAAGTTAGACACAAATTATTGAAGATTATGATTGCGATTTTTGAAAAAGGGGAAGTACCTAACGATTTCAGGAAAACATTCAGTAAACCTCTCTATGACAAAGGTGATAGTAGGCAAATCACTTAATATGATGATACTCTTTAGACTTAGAGATGCTGTCGATAAAGCTACAAGAGAAGAACAGTGTGGTTTTAGGAGGGGGAGAGGATGCGTCAACCAAATTTTCACTTTTGTATGAATAATTGAGAAGTACCTGAGTCATCAGACCTCTTTAGTCAGAGCAAGCGTTTGATTCAGCCGATAGATGAGCTTTACGAACTTTCTATCCTTGTAAGGCATGGGTCGGCAACCTTTTGTTGTAAAAGGGCCAAAAGTTTACGTTGGGATATTACGCGGACCGCACTTAGGTCACATGTCATTACACTCTAGTCTAGTGTTGCAGGTATACTATAATTAGTAGAGTACATCTACAATATTTACATACAAATATTTTAGGTTTGAAAATAAAACGCTTAATGAATATTTTTACTACATTTATTGTAGTTAATACAATCAATGAGTTTTCGTTGTTGCATTTGACTTGCAAGTTTTTTTTTACATTAGCTTACATTTTTGTAGTAGAAACGTGTGATATTGCCCTCTAAATATATGTCCGAAAACCCAGAACAGTGTTTGTTTTTTCGATAATTCAGAACTGAAAAAGTTTGCTCACAAATATATGTACTACCAAACAGTAATTAATTGCTCAGCATACCTTTTTAATTCCTTGCAGTTTTATGAAGGCAAACTTCCATAGAAATCCACCAAGTTGATTTTTTTCCTTAAAAGCTATTTCAAGCGTGGTATCACTATGCAAATATATTACCTTGATTTTCAAATCACTTGGTAAATTACTGATATCCACTGCGAAGGGGTTTTCGAAAAAAGCTTCTTCTACTGCTTTCTTGCAATGTGGAAAATGATCGATGTGAATATATCCTTTAGGTGAGGAATATGTTTCAAAAATAGATCTTGAATGATCCAACTGGATGGTGAGACTCCACCTGCTGTGTTTGCTGGAGCACTAATTCGCATATGAGGCTGAAAACTTTTCCTGGGAAACATAAATTAAGGTGGTAAATACTAACTGCTTGCAGAAATAGTCCCAACCATGGTCACAAGGACACCTCTCTCATGATGTTGCCTTGTACAATATCATCTGACCCCTCTCCCTAAACACTAGGAGGAACGTGAACTGTGGTCAAAGAGTTTTCGTCACAGTTATATGTCACTTGCATTAAAAGGAAGCTTCTCTAGAACTGACTTCGGGTTTGAGAAGAACTGTTTAATGTTGACTCTGTTAAAGCTCGTTGCATGACCCAAGCTTGTGGGTTCAGGCTAGCGCTGTAACAGTTGTGGATTTTGAGCTCGAAAACCTACCAGCCAGTCTATTCCTGTCTTTTCGGCATTGCTCCAGTTCTGAGGGATTGTCTTGTTGTTTGCTATAGCAAAGTAGTTGATGCAATCGAAGTCATATGCACAGACAATTGTAGTTACAATCAGGGGCGTCCTGAGGCTCATTTTATTGGGGTAGGGGATCTTCGTAAATTTTACCGAATCGCTACCTGATTTATGCCGAATTTTCTGCAGAAATCAAGAATTTTGCTAAATTTCAGCCAATTTTGCAAAATTTCTGCCGAAATTTTCGCCTTGGGCGAAAATTTTACCGAATGCCCAAACATTTGGGGGGTGCCCCCCCCCCCCCTTTGATTTAGTTTTATTCCCCCTCTAGTTTCGATGTAAGTGGAAACTTAATACCTATTATGTTCCTGAGATACTGTATCTATGTTCCTTTGACAACCTTGATGTACTTAAACCCTTCTGAAAAAAAATTACCCTCGATCTTGTATTTGGGTTTCATCTGGTACACACTGGGAAACGTCCCAGTGTGTACAATATTTTCCCGTCCTACTATATACCAGATGACACCCATCTGCAAAACCAAGCGTTATTTTTTTCTACTGAATGTTTCGCCACAAGATGGCCACATAACATTACCAGACAATCTGGCTTTCATTTGGTACCCCAAGCACTAAATTTTACTGAATTAAAAAACAATAAACAAAGAAAATCCAAAGACAAAATATTTTTTGGGGTGTATTTCCCAAGCTTTGAGATAGGTTTGCTCAAAAACAAAAATTGTAACATACCAAAACAATTGGTCTGGACAGGTGAAAATCAAACTATCTATGCTAGATGAGGCTTACGGATTTTTTCGAGATTGCTATATGGAAGGATGCTAGACGGGACCCCCTTTTTCTCGTTGTGTATTGGTATGAGTAATATAGTCCGTCAGGTGCGTGGCGGCGAGGTCCTTGTAGGCTGCACCAATACGCCTCGCGGGCCGCGGGTTGCCGACCCATGTTGAATGGTATACCAGACAAATACATTAGAGTGATTAGTGCTATGTCCGAGAATTATATTGTTGTGATTAAGGTAGAAAATAAGGTTAGTAGCTGGTTTCGAATTGAATCAGGAGTTAAGGAGTGGCGCTGTATCCCTATTTATATGGGAGCATAAACATCAAATGGGAAATTAAAACTTTCCTTGACTTAGATTATGATGATTAAAAAAACGCCCTAGAAGAAAATATTAGCAAAATGAATGATTTTTTGGAGTTTTTGAGAGCTCAGGGCGCAAGAATAGGCTTGAAAGTTAATGTCAAGAAGACTAAGTGGCTTAGAATGGGAATTTGTGAAGGTAAAGAGGTGATATTGAGTAATGAGAAGATCTATCAAGTGGATACAGAAAAGATATTAAAACTAGAATAGTCAAGGCCTAGGGTGTTTTTCCCGCTGAAAAAAGTTTGGAGGAATAGGAAGATTTAAATCGGCAAACCAAGATTAGAATACCAGAAGCTACAGTGATGACAGTGGTCTCAACTACCGTTCTGAAACATGGGTGCTAAGACAGACGGAGGAGGATTTATTAGATGTTTTCCAGAGGAATTTTCTATGGATCGTGTTGGGTACCTATCTGACCGACATTATTTCAAACAATAAGCTGTACGAACAATAGTTCTATCCCGATTTCTAGGACTATAATGAGAGAAAAATTGAGTTGGCTAGGACACGCTCTGTGGATGAAAAATGACAGTTTGCCAAAGATCGTCCTTTTTAGCCAGCCATTTAGGGCAAAGCAAAAATCAGGTCGTCTCCAACTTGTGTGGGAATAGGTCGTAAGGAAGGATTTAAGGGAAAGTCCAACATCTTGGAAGAGTGTAAATAGTGAAGCTTTAAATATATTGGGATGGATGAGGAGCGTGCGTAGCTATGTTAGCTTCAGGCGGCTTGGTGCTGCAGCTAATTGATAGTAATAGTAATATCCTGGGTGTATGGTTAGGTCAAAACTTCCAGATATCATTACCCGGACACACGAAAATCATGTATTTTCTAGGATGAAGGAGGAGGTGAACTGGAAATGCCAAAAAAAATTTGTTTGATCCTGATTAGTTGTATTTCAAGCGAGCTCTTACGCTTCGTTTACTAGGCCAAGATTACCAGATTCTGCTGACAGTAAACTTTCGAAACGACATGCATATAAGAGTAAATGAAAAGACATTGCGCATCTGATCTTTCAATTGTTTTACAATATGATAGAATGACAATATGGGTATCTACACTAGTCCAAATAGCATGTCAGCAATATCTTGGGACAGCTATGGGAATGAAGTTGAAACTTCCAGGAAAATTGCTGAAGGAAGCAAGGAGGAGGGCAAGGAAATTCAAACGTAATACAGGAGGAGGGGACGAATTTTTGTCTATAATCAAGTTAAAAAGAACATTTATCTACTATTTCTAGGCGACGCGTAACTTATGTAGGGCTAAGTAGTGTGGTAAATCAAAACACGCTACGTGCTACCAGGTTAACAAAATGACACAACTGCAATATCTTGGGAACAGCTTAGGGTATGAAATCGGAATTTGAAAACTGTTGGAGGGAAGGGAAAACTGAAAATAAAATTATGACGTGAGGCAAAGAGTTGAGCAAAATCAAAACACCCTATGTGCATACAGGTTATCAAAATACCATTGCTGGTATTAAATACCCCTTCCAGGAACGGTGATTGAGCTCTGAAATTCGAAGTTGAAAGTTTTATGTGTCCTTTTTAGACTCAAAAGCAACTTGAGGGCAGTCAGTCCCCCTCCCGTGTGCTCTTCGGCTACCCCCTGAGCCCCAAAGACATTTGATGCAAATTCTAAGATTGCCCTTTTGTCCTTGACTTAGAAGAGGGTTCAGAGATAAATCAAAAGACTCTATCTGTAACTCGGTTATAGAAATATAGCATATATGCAAAATATTAAGAACGGCTTGGTGTTTTAAGTTGAATCTTCACAGGTTCTCTTTTTAATAGAGGGTCATTTATAAGCTCTTTTTGATGAATGACCTCGAAATGCATTTATTTAAACAAATAAGCAGTTACGATAAAATATAATACAGTGAGATTATAATATTAATAATAAAATGGCGGATCAATATTAGTCTATACTCAAGGTTTGAACAGAGTTGGATTCGAGACGGCAGCCCTAGAGAAGGCAAAATATTATGCTTCTTCAATCCATTTAAATAATATTACCCTCCCCCATTCACCCAAGATTATAAAGTAAAGCTATTTTTAAAACATGTTGCACAAAATTATTGTTGTTTTTTTTCAACTGAGTATTCTAATTTTGCACAAAACTTAAATTGCTAGCAAAAATCCCAATTCTTAAGCAGAAAAACTGAAAAAAAACCTTCACAAATATTTCTATTATTACCCAATAAAAAACAAACAGAAAATAATTCAAAAAATCCAAAAAATTTTTCAAAAAAAAGTAAAGAGCGATATTAAAATCAAAGACGAAGAGATATACAGTCATACAATAATTCAAACTTAACAGAATAAAACGCACTCTATGCCTTCTAAAGGCCTCCTTTGCGCCTTACTGAAAACAAAATTCATTTTAAACATTCTCTCTTTTATAACGTAAATGAACGCATCATTACCGAAACTTCCAGGAATGAATATCATTATATATAAAACAATCAGTCTACTTTCATAAGTTCTTTTCAGTAATTTTGGTCATTATGGTGATTTTCGTTCTTTTCTTGTTTTCATTGTTGATCTTTGACAAATAAACCCTATAAAATCATTTTTAATGAAATACTTTTGCCGTGGTTTTGTCATTGATGACTAATAAAATCCCACTGCTAAAAATTGTTCTTAGTAACGCACAAATGAATTTCTTTTTCGTTTTGGGTCTTATTTGTTCATTGATAGTAATTTCCTTCGTTTGAATTTTTGTATGACTTTATTTCTTGCTCGTTTGATTTTAATTGTGTTCTTTGCTTTTTTTTGGATTTTTTTTTTTGGAAAATGTTCATTTCGAATTAAAACATACAAATAGATGGGGTTTCCCTAATTACCGATATTCTAGATTATGTAAGACAGATTTATTGCAAGAAACTTAATACACAACTTGGAAGGACTCAATGCTCAGGCGTAGTTTTGGAGTACTTGTCTTAACGCTTGCACTCGATTGGACAGTGGTCGGCAAACCTGTTCGCTAAATATGGACAATGCAACGACTAAAAACAATTCTTAAAGTTGAATCTGTTTATTAATGTATTAAATCTTTATTGAAATTTTAGACCTTCATTAAATTATTGGTACACAGAATATAACTTCATTTCACTCTTAACTAAGATTTTATTTCTTGACAAAATTTAAACACTGAAGGAAATTATTATAAAGACTGAAGAACATTTAAAGCAAGCAATCCTTACATCTCTTTGGGAAGTTTGAACATGCCAGGTTTTTTAGATTTTTGGCACGATTCCAGGTTTTCATAAGACTTCACAAGTTACACTTGATGTAACTCATGCTTGAAAGAGGTTTTTTACATGAATATGTGCCGTTTATGAACCGAAAAGGGGAAGAGCAGCAAACACGATTTTTTTTTTTCACAAGATAATATGAATCCAAGGCGTTCAACATGATCGTGTCTTTCTTCTGGAGGTCTTTTAAAGCAGACAACTTGAATCGTGATGACCTGAGTTCACATTTGCTCGTCTCCAGTATTTCCAAACAGGCGCAAAAAGGTTGCATATGGCTTGGGAGCCACATTTTGCCATCAAAGGCCTAGGATAAACAGAGGCGAAGATCATCATCTGTAAAGTAATTGGTAGTTTCTTTCAAAGCCAGTAATGTTGAAAACAGAACAAAGCAGAATAGCTACGATCAAGAAACGAATTTAATTTTTGACTAAGCTATAATTACATACTTTTGATATATGCGTCCCAAGAGGCACACCGGTGTCCGCGCCCTTTTAAGTTCCCACCCGGCTATTTTCCTTAGCTCATGTGAAAGACCAAGGTGGAAAAACAACAGTACAAATAAGAAGCAAGTGAGAATCTAAACATCACGGATACATCTTCCTGCGTTCCGATGGAAACTCGGAAGTTCACCTTTCAGTTTTACTCGGGGGACAAGGGCCAAGATCTTCTCAGAGGAAAGGTTAAGGTAGTATAAAAAACAATCTTTATATTTTTCGAAAACTAGAATCTACCCCTTTTTGACCCGTATTCTATTAATTGAACTTGAAGAGGGGGAGGTCCTCTTTCAAATAGTGCTCCTTAAGAGATTCCCTGTTTAAATATATAAGACACACTTACTTGATATACGAATGAAGAAATTTAATTGGTCTAAAATGATCCATAATCAAGCCGGAAATATGTCATTGACACAAGGAGCTTGAGAGCAGGCCGGGACAAGTGCAATTTGACTCAATTATAGCATATTGCCCCATGTTCAAGCCTGACCAGACAGCTCAATTCAATTGACAATTTAGAACAAGATTTGACCGAAGGCAAAATTCTAGGATGATAAAATTGCTGCTTAGTCCCAAATTGGCTACATTGCTGCATTATATCTGACCATGAAGATACTTCCACAATCTGACAAATTGGTCAACACAAAACCAATGCGAAAAAATTGATTTTTTTTACGAAAAATGTTATCAAATACATTTTATTTCAACATTGCATTTCTTACAGCCAGCGTAATCTAAAACCAAATTCCTCCATTATTAACATATATTTTATAAATATTTTCGATTTAGGGTGGGGTATACCCTCCTCTTGCCTTAACTAAGCTCATAGCTATATATAGTTTTTTGTGGTTCATCTCACAGCGATATACCCAAATCACATCCCCAATGAGGAATATCGTAACTGACACCCGTCAGTCGAATAAAAGAACAGAATTTGGTAGACACGAGTCTGAAGAATTACTTCAGAGTCATCTAGATAGAATTTATTCTGTAGAATTGGATCAAGAAACTTGAAGAAAGAAAATTAACTCTTCTTGTCCCGTTGAATAATTTTAGAAGAGACCCTCAAATAGAATTTCATCAATCTGAAGAATGAGTCTGAAGAAATAGCTAAACTGCACAGGCCGGGACGAGTGCAATATTAACTTTTAACAAAAACATTGACCTCGACACGGACGGTGCAGAGTAGCTCGAATATGTCACCTCGAGACGTTGTACAGGTTTCATAAGCCTGAAAAAGAAAAAAAGGTATTGGGTAAGTTAGAATATTCAGGAAAAATAATGCCTCTATAATTCCTAGCCCTTTCTAGCTTATATATAATATCTGAGTATCAGTTTCACATAATTAAAGCTTAGGAGCATTTATTTAGCTCCTCTTATAAATTTTAGAGATTAGTTTCTGATCATAAACAGTTTTTTTTTTAAATTGAAGTAAAGAGTGACGTTAAAGCTTCAAATGAACAGATATTATCAAAAATACTAGGGTCTGCCACCCGTTCAATCCCCACTCTCTTCAATCCCCACTCTGTGAAACGTCACTCTTTACTTCAATTTAAAAAAAAAACTGTTTTTGATCAGAAACTAATCTCTAAAATTTATAAGAGGAGCTAAATAAATGCTCCTAAGCTTTAATTATGTGAAACAATCCCCACATAATTCAAGAGCCCTTCCTACACACCTCTTTATCCTTCCTGTTTTTGGATTTTACACACTACCTGACCATGGAGTCACAGTATACCAACCTGCCATCTATTAAAGACAAAGTTCAGGGAAATCAAAATCTTTAACGAAGTATCATGCGAATGGCTTGTGGCAGAAAGTACCCCTTCAGTTGAACGAACCCAAGACAATGCAGAAGCAAATACCATCCCACAGAGAAAGAAAGGTCCAGTAAGCTATTACCTCCTGACTTCTAACCAACGCAAAAGAGGAATAAAAAAGATAGGACTTGTGCCTAATCTTAGGGCATTACTTGACCAATCCCATCACTAATTACTGAACCTTTCAAAAGAAGAGCCCATTATCCCAATAATGAACATAAGAATAAAATATTCTTGAGAATTAATATAAGTTGATCCAAATAGTTGGGAAACGACAAGGGTGAACATTTCATGAGCTTACTAAATAGGTATTTACTCAGAGCATTACATTCTAAGAAAATTCAATTAATGGGAAATTCACTATAGACTCGGAAACGGATGGGCAGTAGTAGCGATTGACGGGTGGTGGGTGCCCCCCTCACCTCCCCCTACGTTTACTTTTTTTAATATTATTTTAGAAGACTCAACAATTGGGAAGTCTTACCTAAGCTCAGGAAGGAGGGGGGTAACTTGTAGAGCTACATAGATTAAATTGCACAAGTTACAAGTTTTTATTTTTAAAGACAGCAATTTTTTTAAAGACAAGTTAGCAAAGGTAAGATAAATAATAAAACAAGGAAAAAGAACAAAATATGAAAAGTGTATATGAAACTACTAAAATATATAAAAGAACATCTGCAAAATATAACACATTAATTAATAAACTGTTTGATGCTTTAAGCTTCTTATACGGATACGGTACACAGATGCTAAGACGGCAGTTAAGACTGATTATTATATAAAAGCACCGTACAACTTAACAAGTTGACAGCGCAGCATCTATCTTCATTTAGACCGCAGGTAAAACTATAATGCCCATCTGATTATTTCAAGTAATCACAGTATCTTCAATAACACATCCAGAAATTAGAAACGCCTATAAGTTTTTAAAAGAATAGACTAAACGTTCAATTCTCTTTAAATACCGCTGCACGACCGTTAAATTCACAATGAGAAGAAAAAGAGATAATGATGTAAAGGTAATTAGAAAATGACGAAACGCTTAATCGGACAATAAATATGAAACTACAAATCATGCCATCTCTCATAAGTGTAACCTATACCTACCGTTACTGGCATTAATTAAACATTTCTTTCGCACCGTAAAATATCGATTAGCATTTAAGGTTGTAATTACAATGGATGTGACGCATGGAGTACAATGATCGGGGTATTTCACTCCATATGTCGCAAGATGTAAAGGCTTAAGCCTAGACCACATGACGCTTAAATAAGTAAGTTAAGATACACTGGAAAAACATGGGTCTCCCAAACTGATGAAATGGGTGCTTTGCCAAAAAAAATAAGAGGGCTAACCGTTCCTTTCAAGTCGAATAAACCTAGATAATTGTTCTTTCCGCCTGGTTTAGCGTTTATGAAAACCGTTTCTTTCCAGAACAGAACGTTTCAAATAAAATAAAGATATGATTAAACTCTTCCATTCTAAATATTCTGTCATGAGACTATGGACTTGGAGCCGATTTCCCATGCACGTCTCTAGAGACTTAGAGACCAGTGAGTCTGAACTTACGATTAAAAAGAATCATAAAATACTGATCTATGGAAATTGGGACTGTTTCCCTGTTGCGCTACAGCGCATATCATTGGTTTATTCCGAAAACAAAAAGGAAATTTTTGTCTGAATTGTTCCATCGTCCTCAGGGGCACGTCCGCTGAGAGAGAGGGAGACTTTCTGGATTTTTTTTACATCTTCGGATTTAGGACTCGAATCTACAGCTTTCCAAAAGTACGAGTATGAGTTGATAACGTTTCTTTCATTTCTTTTCATCTCTTTTAGATTTTATTAAAGCCTCTTGTCTTGACGGAAAAAAAGCGGAACAATCTCACAGTTTTCTACTTTAATTTAAAATGGAAGAAAAAAACAACTCCAAAAGTATATTAAACAATGCAAAGAAAGATGATCTAAATTAACCAAAATTGAAAAGAAGAAGCTATATAATTACAAGTTTCTCATATATGCATTGGTTTGTTTTTTATCGAACAACTCGTAAGTGAACTCATGAACAGAGGCTACACCACAGAGGATTGCTTAAGCTTGTGGTCATACCAAGATTTGAGTCGTCTCAGGGGGTGAGGAGAAATACAAAGTATATTTTAAGGCACAGGCTTTTCAATTGCCCATGCCTGGAATCGTCTAATGAGTATTGCTGGATTATTACGGGGGAAGCTGGGGAGGTAGAAATACAAAGTGCATTTTCACGGATTTTTCAATTCTCTTCTAGACGAATGTCAAGCGGGTGGTCTTCACTACCACCTATTCTGTTTCTAAGTATACCTACTTACTATTCTGTTACTTGAGCAATTTGATCGGTTCTAGGTCATATGATGTAGCGAAAATTTGATAGGCAACGGCAGACTTTTCATATTAGGGAGGTACCTATTATTGCTATTGATGTGAGGAGGATTATTAAACGGGGGGACGTTAAGAAATTGTGATTCTAGGGAAAAGGGAGTTCAATCCCACCCTCCCATTCCTCGGCGCCCGCCCCCCCCCCTGGCTGAATGATGTTGCCTTATTTTTATATTTTTGTTCTGAGATTTATATTATATAGCATTAAAAGTGCCAATTAGACGAGGTTTGCCCCCCCCCTGGAATTCAGCTTATGGGCGCCCATGAGGACCACCCACTCGCTTCTTTGAACTAAAGAATTAATTATTAATTGAGAATAAATTAAATGTGCAGTTAATTATGTAAAAAACGAATATAAGATGCAGATTGTTGATGCTAAAAAATAATAGCTTCTAGTCGATTGAGAAGCCTCATAACCAAAAATATTTATCGTAAAATACTCAAAATTTAAGCAACATTTTGGTCAAAAAGTATCATTTTGGAAGAAAAATATTAAAAATCCCTATATTTACTGAATTACCTGAAGAGTCACTCAAGGGAATAAAAAATAACAAATTTGGTGAAAAATCACTGGTGGCGGCAATCCTGCTTGCGCTATACTATATAAACTGGACCCTGCCATTGAATGATCCAGATTCCCAAACCCTCTGAGGGGAAAAAGTTTCGACGGGGAGAGACTAAATACGAAAAATATGAAACTATGCAATAAATATAGTAAGAGAGATTTCTACCAATACCAGAAATGATTTTGTATATTAACAAAAAGTGCAAATGGCAGATCAAACGGTTTCACTGGGGTAATTTATTCATGAACTCTAAGTATGGCTGTAGCAAAAACATGGTTTAGTTTTGTTTACTTTATAGAGTAGCTGTAATAATTTTATTATTTTTTTCTTACATGAAAGGGCTAGATTTCATTGCATTTTTAGGAGCTTCTTTAAGACGTTTCTATTCTTATAAAATGTTAATATGAATGATTGTGTACATAATATCAAGTCTCACTCAACAACTCTATACATGCACATAAATTCCGTTATAGGCATGGGCGTAGGGAGGGGGGCAGCTGCCCCCCCCTAGACCTTCAAATTTACATTAGTTATGGCTGAAAAAGCAGATGGTTTGGAAAAAGCAGTTGATAAAACTCCATCACACTATCGACTGCCCCCCCCCCTACACAGTATGCTGCCTAATGCTGCCTACGCCCATGGTTATAGGTGTTAATTAAAAATGTATCTTGCATGGTAAGATGTCAATTAATATTTAACAGAGTAATTAAAAAAGAGTAAGATATATAGTACGATGGCCCAAGTGCAGCTTTGCTCCAAAAGGCTGGTTGTCATGGCCTACTTTTCCGTATGAAAAGCGAGACTAACACCAAGTTGGCAGTGTAGGAACCAAGAAATATCGAGAGGGGGGGGGGATAAATGGTTTGAAGCCCCCCTGGAAAATGTTAATCTGACTCGTAGGTTGGTCATGAAAATGCAAATGAAAAAATGTTTTTCATAAAAAACTAAAAAGTATTTCCCCAACTTGTAAATTTGTATTAAAAATGCAGGGAAAAACACCATTTGGGACCGCTAGACAAAGTCTAGGGACGTTATTTCCCTTTTCTTCATTCTTCTGGAGCTCCCACCCCCCCCCCCCCCCCAAACAGTAATCCTGAATATGATCAAGGGAGAAGCCTTTAGTCCCAGGCCAGACCTTGTCAGGTTATTTCATAGATAGCTCGCTGCACACAGAGGTTCTTCCACTCCTCCAGGAGATGTTTGTAACGAAAAGCATAAAAAGCATACTTAAATATTTGGTTCGAAATTGGTATTACTGTATGTATTTAACGCATCAGGCTCCTTGCTGCATAAACTTTGACTTTGTGCCATGTGAATGAATGTGATCCATACATGGGCCAAATAAGCTGTTTCTTGAGTTCTGAAAAAGTAAAAAAGTTCTTAAATCTCATTCCCTAAGGCGGAGAAAGAGCAAAAAGATTCTTAACTTGCTTTTAGCCATTTTCCCAATTGTTTACTCGATTAGATTCATTTATTTCAAAACGACCTAGTGGGAAGACATAAATGTACTGGCGCTGGGCGTTTACCACAAACTATTTCAACTTACTTAAAAAATAACTTAAATTTCTAAATAACTTTAAATTTTATTTTAACACGTACTAATGAACATTCTCATAAAACACAGAAAAAAGAAAGAAAAGAAAAGAAACGAAAAAAGAAGATATTAAGAAAAGAAAATAAATGATAATATATATCTTCAATCTCTGAATCATGGCTCCTTGCCCCCCTAACAAAAAATGCTTTACTCTTTTTTTAAACAAATGCTGGTGTTGAGCCGCCTTAACACTATCTGGGAGGGAATTTCATACTGCCTGGCCTAGATATTTCATTTGAAATCCAGTTCAATTTCCACTCCTATACTCCGTCACCAAATTATTAGCATTCCTTGTTTAATAATCATGCAGATCATTATTTTGTCAAAAAAAAAAAAATCTAAAAACGCTGATGGACAGACTTCAAGCAAACACTGGTAAGTAAAAACCGCAGCCTGGTAGTCACGAACTTGTCCAATATCCATCACCTATAATTTCCTAAAACATGCTACTATATTATTAGTTTCCTTAACGTAGCCCCCTATCAAACGGACTGCCTTATTCTCTAATACCTGTACACGCCTAAAACTACCCAAAAATTGCTAGCCCATAACACACAGCCCTATGATATATAGGGTCTAATAATTCCATGATAAGAAGCAACATCACCCGACCTGGTACGAAGTGCTTCAGTCGACATATAATTCCAAGGCCTCTTGCAACTTTTGATGCCACAAGATCAATGTGACGTTTCTATGACATATTCCAATCTAGGTAAAAACCTAGATACCTCATTAAATTAACCTGTTCTAGAGAATTACCAGAAAATAATATTCGTCCATCGAAATCTATGGGCTGACCAATTCGACTAAAAGCCATAAAATTTGTCTTTTTTACATTAACCACCAACATACTTAGAGACGTAAACACACTTAAATAATTACATACCATATTTACTTTATTTATTAACTCATCCACAGAAACACCACGAAAAGAAGTGCAGTTTGTGTAGTCTTTGTTTCTTTTATTCTATTTTTACTTTCAAATATTAATCTGTATTCTTTTGTGTCTTCACTGTCCCTTGTCTGTCCTTATTTTTCTTCCTACACTAAAGACCGCACAATGTTCCCATCAAATTTAATTGGATATTTTGAGCAGGGTGAACCCAGAATACCCGAAGGAACTAATTTAACAGCAAATGGAAAGATTCAAATTTCTTGTTAAACAAATAACAGGAAACAACATATTCAATCGAATCCATGACATCAAATAAATGAAAATGTCAGCTTAATCATAAACTAATTTGTCAGATTCGATTTCTTAAGATATGCTTAAAAATAGTTAAAAAAGTGCTAGACACTCAGAGACCATGTTAGAGTAAGAAAGATTATGAACAGCATGAGCATAAACATTGTAAATACTGAACTAAGAAAATTGGGGAGTTTCAGGGCTAAAAAGAGGGTAATAGAGGGCCTAGTTGCCCTCAATTCGCCCTTTATAAGTCATTGCTACTACGTTGATTCTGAAAACACAGTTCGTCTCTTGAAAGAACTAAAGCATCTCTTAGCCAAATAAAAATCATCATGCCAAGTAATTAGCTCCATGTCGAAATCACAGTTCATATAATTATCCAGTATGATCATTCCCTATCTCACCCATTATAAAAACCCGGACCGGGGTGCGAGTGCTCCGGAGAACGTTTTTGCAGATATAAACATAAGCTAAGTCAGATCTTTTCATGGGTAGACAAGTCAGACTGTGATCTAATCGGAAACAAGTGGAAACCCGCTATTACGAATAATACACTTTGTTGGAAACAATCGGAAACAGACTAACCCGCATTCCCGCTAATGCAGAAATAAGTGGGAGGAGCTTTTTGTTCGCACCGAGAACGAAGACCTTGAAATGATCTGCGATAAACTTACTGGATAATTCTATAAACTGTGGTCGAAATTAAGATAATCTCTCTCTAGTTACTACATTCACGTTTATCCTATTTTCATAAGTAAATGAGGCCTCATTAGTAAAGAACAAACGGCCCATTGTAACCAAAAATTTTTAAATGTTTTTTTTTTTTTTTATACTCAAGTGAGAGAAAATCTTCATTTGAAGCCGATCCAAGAACAGTTACTATGGTTTCGATTAATTTTAATGGTAAAAGTTTATTGCTGAAAAAAGAATCCCAAGGACTAGTATGGACTGGCTATTTTCCCTCGATTCCTTAATATGCCAATACAATATCTATTATGCCGCCTGGCCACGACTTTCAAGATTTTTTTTAAATCATTATCTATCATGGTTGCAGCGGCAGCTGCAACCTCGTAAAGAGCACACCACAGCCAATAGTAATCAAAAGTTGGAAAACGTGTCTTAAAAAAAACTGTCTAGTGAGAAAAAATTGCCATTTGACACTGAATCAGGAATGGTAACTATTGTTTCGGTTAATCTTAGAAGTAAAAGTTTATTGCGAAAAGAAATTAATGGTGATTTCGAAAAAGAGCCTGAAACCCCTTGAGAATGGCGTCAAATCGAAATAAAAAGTGCACCATTGGAACCAGCATGGTCGAAAACCTTTTGTAGGATAATTACAGTCCCCCACCTTGAACACCAAGGAAAATGACTTTTTTGCATGGGTAGCACTGATCTGTCTCTTTTTTTTCTAGAAGGGCTAGGGGATAGCCAGAGCATCATAGAGAGGTGTGTAATAACTCATTCGAAAGGGAATTAAATTTGTAAGTGCCCTTTTTAAGTGACCATAAAGATTGGAGGGCAAATAAGCCCCCCCCCTCCCTACAGGCTCCTCCCCCCAACTAGTCCTATAAAAATTTTGAGATAGCCATTTTGTTTAACATTGTTCAAAGGTCCAATATATATGGTTTTGATGATGATATGGCCCTCCATAGTCCCTGGGGAAGGGCTTTATGTGGTATCGGGCGTATCGATATCGCGCGTATCGGTATCGTGCGTATTGATATCGCATGTATCGTATCGGGAATATCGGTATTAGCTGTTGTTTTATTTCAGTCATTTTCTAGGCTCATTTTTTTAAAGCATGTCCCGGCAAGGTATCATGGTTGCACCGGCAGCTGCAACCTAGTAAAGAGCGAACCACAGCCCATAGTAACCAGAAGTTGAAAAACGCGTTTTGAAAAAAAACTGCCTTGTGAAAAAAAAATTCCCATCTGACACTGACTCAGGAACGTTAACTATTATTTCGGTTCGTCTTAAAAGTAAAAGTTTATTGCGAAAAGAAATTTATGCTGATTTCGAAAAAAAAGCCTCACACCCCTCGAAAATGGCGTCACATCAAAATGAAAAGTGTACCATTGGAATCAACATGGTCAAAACCTTGTACAGGGAAGTTACAGTCCCCCTCCCTGAACAACAAGGAAAATCACTTTTTTGCATCGGTAGCACTGATCTGTCTCCCGTTTTTTTTTTCTTGTTTTTTTTTCAACAGGTCTAGCGGGCTACCAGAACATCGTTGGTAGATCTTTTATAGCTCATATAAAAGATATTGCACATATCTACGTCTTTCATATAAATTCCACCACCATCAAGTTCAATGCACTAAAAACGGCACTTTTGGTGTTGTTTCTCAAGTGGAAAAGCTGCACTGTAAAAAAAAAAAAAAAAAAAAAAAAAAAAAAAAAAAAAAAAAAAAAAAAAAAAAAAAAAAAAAAGATTTCCAACAAAATGTTTTGCTCGAATTCAAACAAGTCGAAAAAATCCAATTTTTCTGTTGGAATTGTGACTTGCTTATTGAATTCCAACAAATTATTGAAATTATTAAGATTTATGTACTTTTCAGTAGAAAAAATGTAATTTTCACCGTAAACAGGCTATATCAATCAACACGGTTTGAACTTCAACAGTAGTTTAAAGTTTCTTGAATGTCATTTCAAATTTGACTATAGGACCATTGAAAGTAATATGTTCAGTATAAGTTCAATTGAAATATTTGAATTATAGCAGAAAAATGGGAATGCTAATTGAATTTTGAGCATAAAAAGATAATTATAAAAATAAGGAAATATATTTTTACTTTGAAATAAGTTTAGCTTTCTTGTCTGCAAAATGAACACGCAGAAATTTATGTACAAAAATTATCTTTTAACGTTTACAATCGTTTTTTTTAAATACATTTTTTGTGAGTTTCTGTAGGTAGGAAATTTCTTAAGATGCTACGCTAACTTTAACAGTACTAACGGTGAAAATATATTGCTTTCTGAATTTATTTTTTTCTAAACGAAATCCTTTTGTGGGAACGAAAATCCTTTTGTGGGAACAACATATGTTTTTGCGATGAACGTCATTTTTGTAATGAGAACCAAAAAGCGTTAAAAAAAATTCTTCCCTGGATTTGCCATAAATTTGCTGCTTACGCTGAATAACCAAGTAAGCCAATATATTGAAGAAAAGAAGACGCCTGTAAGGGTATTTCTGTCCTTTACGTACACGTAAAGGAACCAAAAGCTTCCCCCAAAAATGAGAATTTTCTAAAATGGTGCAAATTTCAACTGGACTCAGAAATACTACACTTTAATAGCATGAATCGTGCTTCAAAAACTCCGGTTTGCTAAAGGATTAATTAAAAAATAGGATGTTAGCCCAATAAGTTTTATCAAACAGTTCATAGCGATAAACTGTAATTAAGGAGCGACTCAGCTCAATTGTAACCGAAACTCAAAAATGGAATTTTGATAACAATTGATAAGAATTGGGTTTTTATGTAGATTACAAATATATAAATTTCATTAAGTTTGATATCTACCCACCAAAGGCTCCAAGCCTCAGAAGAAAAAGAAATCCGGCTCCCTGAAAACAGGGAGCCAGATTTTCGAAAAAGGGAGAAACACCCCCCAAAAAGTCAATAAATCTTAATGTAAATCAGACCTTCAGATTCAGCGTATCAGAAGATGTTATTCTGGGGGTTCTGATCTCCTATCTACACAAATGTGGAATTTATGTTTTTGCCAGAAGACTGATCACGGATGCGTTTCTATTTGTTGCTTTTTGTTCTAGTGTCCTTTTTAAGAGCCCGTAAAGATTGGAGGGCAACTAAACCTCCTCCCAAGACCTAATTTGTCTCTTATTTTGTTTTCGAATGTTATGATTTAAGATCAATTTGACAAAAAAAAAAAAAAAAAAAAAAAAAAAAAAAAAAAAAAAAAAAAAAAAACCTCCTTCAACTACCTACAAACGTATAATACAGAAGTAGATTTAATGTTAAGACCTTCAAACGACGAAGCGACGATTGACGATTTTACCTAGGAATCAGATCAGAGAGAGAAGACATTCTGATTGTGATGGTAAGTATTCAGTTTAGTTTATTAATATTGATAACTTGTGTCTTATATTTCCCAAAATGTTTAAGATAGTACATTTTTATAAATAAAAAAAAAAGTTTGGTAAAATTCTATGGTACTGTTCTATCAGCTGTAAACCATGCAAGAAGTGAAGTTCGTCTAATGTTAATGAAATAAAAGAAAATAGGATAAAAATGTAATAGTTTAGAAACAAAATTCGGTTATATATTTGCCCATTAGGGGGTGGGGGGTAAAGCATAGCATATATTAAATACGTAACCTAACCTAGGTACCTTTTTTCCCCCTAAACCCCCAAAAAATAAAGTTTAAATATTGTAAACGCAGTTAGAAACCACTGTTTGCAATCCAATTCTCCGTTTGGAGAACCTGTTTGGCTAGTTTCTTTTATCATCTATCTTGCGTGGCTTACAGCTAATAGAATAGTACCAATTCTACTTTAGCTACTTTTGACTATCTTGGAAAGGGGTTAGGTTAGGAAAATGAAACTTTCAGGGATGGATCTACAGGCTAAAGTATGGGTACTTATGTACTATCTGGAACACACGCAAAAAATGAAGTTTGGTTGATGCTAATGAAGTAAAACAAAATAGGATAAAAATATAAAAGTTTAGAAACAAATTTCGGCTATATATTTGCACATTAGGGAAGATGGGGGTAAAGCATAGTATATATTAAATACCTAACCTAACCCAAACCTAGGTACCTTTTTCCCCCTAAACCCCACAAAACAATAGTTTAACTATTGAAAACTCAATAACAAACCACGCTTTACAATCAATTTCTCTATTGAAAGAAACCCGCATCTTCCCTATACAATATAGCGCAAGTGTTCCAGATAGTACATAAGTATCAAAGTATGTCCCGGGAAGGTATTTTCAAGTACCTATCTCCAGTCCTTCTCCCTCTAGAGGGTCCTTAAATTTGCCTACATGACAGGTCTATACTTACTGAAATTTTGACAAAACAACATTTTACCTTAATTTTCAGTTATCAGTTTCTTTTTCTCAAGGTTTAGTTCCAAAAATGCAATTCCTGTTATTTGAGTAGAATTTTAAGCCATATCAATGTTCTTTTTCTTCAAAATTTAGGAAATGTATTTGCATATCTTTAAAACCGTATAAATTGAGATTGAGCTAAGTTGTGAAGCTGAAAACAATTTTGTTGTACTTCATCTAAGCAGAAGATCTATTTTGCAACGTATCAATTTTATAACACACAGATTTTATGAGGCGGCGAACAAGAGATTTGATGAGATCTGATGAGTAAGTCAAAGGAGGATTCGTGGCATTATTATTGCAACCGTTCAGCTCTGGAGGTAGAAAAAAGGGGGGAAATCTTTCTTTTATTTGTGCCTCGATTTGATTTCATCTTCACTTCAAGTCCGACTGTTACTGTTTTCCTGATTGGAAGATGTTTCTTATTCAAGTGTCTTCTGTCGGGATGCTACTACGCCATTGATTTACTGATTTCCACCATGAAAAAATGCAGCCGTTAAGAGGTGTCATATTATCTGGGAGAAATTTTTTGTTGTAATTTTCTGTTCTTGTAAAATAAATGAGATTATTTTTTTGTATTTATTGATGCTTCAGAAAGAAGAAAGGGAAACTGAATCCTGAGAACTAGATATTAGACTGTAGACCTAGGAAATTGAACAACACAAGTGATGGAAATCCAATAAAAGAACAGGAAATCCAGCAAACAAGATGGAAATCCAACAAGAATCTTGAAATCCAACATGTTGTTTTGTCAACAAACTGAAAATTCAATTATGACCATGGAATTACAAAATGGTCTCCAATATTCAATTTCAGCTGTTGAAATTCAAATTTTGTTGTTGATAAACAGTAAAAACAATTTTTGTTGAATCTCAAACGATTTTTTTTTTTTACAGTGTCGGGCTGTTGGGCTAGCAGAACTTTAAAAAGTGATGTTTAATGGCACTCATTTTTAAGGCATATCCTGGGAAGGCAGATTTTAAACCTATTACTAAAATTTACGTGCTTTTTATCAATTTTAACATCCAAATGTGCCATATAGCACTAAAAACGGCACTTTTGGTACCACTTCTTAAGTGGAAGAGTGTGAAGCATAAAACTGTGCCATTGCAATAATTATGGTCCAAAGCCCTTAACTGGAGGCTTATAAGATCCCCTCGCATATACTCCCCATCCAGATCCTCTTAGTAAGTTTCATAAATCAACTAGTCATATTAAAAGTATAAAATTATTGCGAAAGCAAATTAACTAAAACTAAAAACTTTTCAACTAAACATCTACCAAAATTTAAGCTTGATTGATCAACAGTTTTGAATTGAACCTTCAAACTTCACTCTGTGATGAAGCCTGTGTGCTAGTTCTAACGGCGGTAATTGAGGGGAAGGGACGTCCTTGCCCCCTTAGTTTTTGCTCTTGCCTAGGTTTTGAAATCAACTTTTTTGGTCATTTCATTGGAAAAGGCACTTGTTTCATTTAAAAAAGTTGGGGAAACAACCGAAAGTGCACTTTGTGGGAATGTGCTATCAAGTAAAATTTATAAAAAGGGATTAAGTATAAATATAAGCTTTTAAATGAGCCCTTAAACAGCTTTCTTTTGTTACAGAAACCTTCTAGTTCCTGCTAGTCAGTAGGTGATTTATAAAGCCCTGTCTCCATTATGGCTTTTTCAGGCGAAGTCAGCCGAGTAAAAACAGCTCTTTGCTCATCGAAAAACAAAAGTCCCTGAAAAACATGTATTGTTTTGTGAAGTATGGGTAATGAACTTTATGTTACAAACTAAAATTTTTCTTAGCTGTCAAGGTTGTTTGCAGTATTTTTTAGAGCTGTCTTATCTCCCCTAGATCGGTGATAATTAGAAATTATATTAAAAATAAGTTTTCAACTGAAACTAAGAAGTGATATTAAAATTTAAAACGAGCATACATTATCCGTATAAATAAAAAAGATCATGGAAGCGTTGTTTCTGCATTAAATTTTAATCAAAAACGGACAAAGATTAATTAAAAAAAACAAAGTTTTCCGAGGGAAGCGAAGAGCGAAGTTGAAACTTAAAACGGAAAAAAATTATTGCTTCACAGCCTATTTAATATATATTAATATAACTAGTACAAATAAACCAACTAATTATGTTTCCCTATGCTTTTATGATTATACAAAACTAGCGCTTTACTGAAAACACAAAATAATATAGGAGTTTTGGTACAGTAAAAGCAAACCAATTAAGGAAACCTTTTATAGAATAAAAATATTATCAATCCCTTTTAGGACCAATCCCTTTTAAGATAAAGCCACAATCTATTTTAGGATTTTCTTTATTTTTTTTTTACGTTTAATTTGGTATCACTTCTGCACAATGGCTCAGTTCAATGACTGGCTCTGGTTTTGGTTCTTAAAACGACATGTCATGATTAGTTTGTACACAAGTTCAAATTAAGGCCGTCTTGATAGTATTAGGACTATAGACTAGCTTTAGAATTTGTATCATAGCTTGAAATTCACTCTTGTATAGAGAGAAATAATCGGATTTCCAGGGTTCATATTATGTCTTATTTGATCTTCATTTCAAGTGATACTAAAGCATATTTCTTACAATTTAAGACTGTATATTACCCACTATTAGTATTATAGCTGGTGAGAGCAAAATGCTGCTTGATAAATCAATCCAATATTTCTGTATTCTGTTCAATTACTTCGCGGTTATTAAAAAGTATTTAGTTTTACACTTATGTTTTTAAGATAATTTTAATTGTATACTGAAAGTTACTAATGTCACAACTGGTGTAAGACTATGAAAAACTTTATAGATTCGTTTAGTGTTGTCAGGCTACATACTCACTTTTGACTCTTAAATCAATAATCCTGTTTGTGTTTTCACAAACAGGATTGACTTTTGTGTTTTCAGTAAAACGCTAGTTTTGTATAATCATAAAAGCATAGGGAAACATAAATAGTTGGTTTAATTGTACTAGTTATATTAATATATATTAAATAGGCTGTGAAATAATAATTTTTGTCCGTTTTAAGTTTCAAATTCGCTCTTTGCTTCCCTCGGAAAAACTGTGTTTTTTTTTAATTAATTACTTTCAGTTTAGAAACAATTTGGTAAAAAAAAAACTTGTAGCTCAAATACTGTTGATGTCTAAATGGTAAACAAGTATTCTTAAACCATACCTAATTCAGATTTTTGTTAATACATTTAAAATTTTTAGATATTGAAGAAACGACATATCAAAAAAAAGGAAAAAATAATTTCTTCTTCTTTTCCTAAAGTGCGACAGGCGACAAGGCGAAAAGATGCGCACAGAGATTACTCAAATCATCTCCAAGAGGAAGCTTCCAGAATTGAGTTCCTGAGTAACAACTCCGCCTGCTGTTACATATCCATTTGGAGTGCTGTCCCTGAGGAAGTATCCCATCAATGTTAAGTAGCAAATTCTTAAAAGATGAGTTTAGCAGATATATCAATTCAAAAAATTTAGACTAAAAGCGAAACGAGACCAAAATAAAAGTTAATAAAAACTAGAGCAAAATATCCCTAGATACGGTCTTGGGTCATGCCGTGATTTTTACCAAGGTAGAATAACAGTTGCGGACGTACTAAACGTAAAGAAAACAGTAATAAGGAATTATACAGACGGCATTTTGGTTCTCTATATTTAAGAAAACTATTAATAGTTAAGGCTATTTTCCAACCCATTTTCGAAGTTTCTGTTCAATGCTTCCTTAGGAAACGCCACGAGAGGATTTTGTGTGGGGTCACAAAGGGCTCATAAACGTGTACTATATTATTAAATATATCTGTTTAAGTACACTGGAATTGAAAAATTGGGGAAGGGAGGCGGGGGGGGGGGGTATTGCGAACTTAGAACAACAATTTAAGTTTGTTTATTAAATTTCTCACCTGAAACTGTATATGGTCTGAAATAATGCGCCGTTCTGGTGCTTTGATATTCTATGTTATTTCGCTGAATAAGGTCAGTTTTAGAATGCCACTACTCGTGGGGAAGTGTTCGTTCAAAATCTTAATCAGTTCGTTATTTTTGTTTTGCCAAGAGTATAAGAGACAAATACATAAATGTGCCATCAAATAGCATCTTACTGTATAAGACCAAAAATGCCTTCAATAAGCGTTTAAGTTAAACTAAACATAATTTTATTTAATATATTCTATAATTTATATACCAAGACAGTATGTTTTACAGTATCCGCAGCGGAAGGGGACTGTGGTTTTGATCGACCTGCTTAAATTTGGCACCTTAGCAAACAAAGCCTGGGTGCTGGGTTTACAAGAAAAAAAATCGAAGTTTTTCGCAAGATTAAGCTTCCCTCAATATTTCGCGGACGTGTGCAGGTTGAATGTTTTCGGTATAAATTACATCTAAATGGTACAAATCCTGACAGAACTGAGCGTACCCTAAAATTTGTATTAAATTAGAAAAGACTAGACAACCCACTTAATCTTTGATCCCTTAATAAAAATCAAAGAATATAGTAACATCTGGTATACGATGGCGAATGAGTTACACACCGAAGGTCAAAATAGTAACTGGTATATTAGCACGAAAGGGCTGGACAATGTATGTAATACCCCTCGGCTACCAGTTAAGCAACCCTAACTAAAATAATAGGTCTGAGAGGAATGTTATGTTTAACCATATAATTTTAAAAGATAACCAATATGGTTCAGATTTATTTCAATTTTTTCCGCCAGGTAATCAAGCACAGATTTAAAGGGAAACAGCGATTGGTATTTGGATTTTTAGCAGGAAGTATTATGCAGTATAATACCTGTAGACATGGAAAATACGGAAGTTCTTACTTAAGGTCCGTCCGAAGACCTGTCTCGAGGAAATTTAGCAACACAAGAACTTAAAATACGGCAAATATGAATATTCTGGCAAAAAAGAAACTTTTTTTAACATCACGTCCCCACCCCACCCCCTAAAAATGAAGTTCAAAGTGACAAAGTTTTGATTGCGTTTATGCATGATGTTAGACTGTTTTGAAACAAGGTTACAACAAATACTTGCTCTTGTATATTACTACTACTACTACTACTAACAACTCACCGCAGCACCAAGCCGCCTGAGGCCAACACAGCTACGCACGCTCCTCCTCCATCCCAAACTATTCAGAGCCTCCCTTTTTACACCTGCCCACGAAGTTCCCATTTCCTTTAAATCTTTCTTTATGACGTCCTCCCACCCCAGACGGGGACGACCTGCTTTCCGTTTAGCCCTAGATGGTTGGCCGAAAAGAACAATCTTCGGCAATCTGTCATCCTTTATCCGCACAACGTGCCCTAACCACCTCAACCTTTCTTTGATTATAGCCCTAGAGAGCGGTATTGAACCACATTTTTCGTATAACCTATTGTTTGAAATACGGTCAGTCAGCCGGGTACCCAGAACAATCCTTAAGCAATTTCTCTGGAAAACATATAGCAAATCTTCATCCGCTTTTCGGAGCGTCCATGCTTCAGAGCCATATTTGACCACTGTCATCACTGTAGCTTCTAATATTCTAATCTTGGTTTGCAGACTTATCTTCCTATTCTTCCAGACTTTTTTTAACTGTGAAAAAACACCCTGAGCCTTGGCTATTCTATTTTTAACATCTTCACTGCTCCCACCATCTTTACTAATAATACTACCAAGGTAAGTGAAGCTGACCACCTGCTCAATCTTTTCATTACCCAACTTCACCTTTTCATCTTCACTTATTCCTAGCCTTAGTGACTTAGTCTTCCTAACATTAATTTTCAAACCAATTCTAGCACCCTGAACTCGCAAAACCTCTAAAACTTCATTCATTTTGCTCACACTTTCATCTAGGATGCTTAAATCATCAGCATAATCCAAGTCCAGGAGACTTTTTCCTCCCCATTTGATTCCGTGGTCTCCCATTGCCTTTCCTGTGCTCCTTAAAACAAAGTCCATCAAAATAATCCATATAAAGGGGGATAGAACACAACCCTGCTTAACTCCTGATTTAATACAAAACCAGCTGCTAACCTCATTTCCTACCTTAACCGCAGCAGTGTTATTCTCGTACATAGCACTAATCACTTTAATGTATTTGTCTGGTGTACCGTACAAGGATAAAACCTTTACTAAAGCTCTTCTATCAACAGAGTCGAACGCTTGCTCATAATCTATAAAACTGAGGACCAAAGGTGTTTGAAAACTCAGGCACTTCTCAATTATTAGCCTAAGAGTGAAAATTTGGTCGACACATCCTCTACCTTTTCTAAAACCGCACTGCTCTTCTCTTAAAACTTTGTCTACGGCATCTCTCAGTCTAAAAAGTATCATATTATACTAAGTAATTTGCTACCTACAGAGACCAGACTAATGCCTCGATAATTACCACACTCACTTTTATCACCTTTCTTATAAAGTGGCTTAATTAAGGTTTTCCTAAAATCGTTAGGTACTTCCCCTTTTTCAAAAATCATATTCATAATCTTCAATAACTTATTTCTAACCTCAGAGCCACCATATTTAAGAAACTCATTTACCACCCTATCAGCACCTGGAGCCTTATTATTCTTTAATCCTTTTAGTACTGTTGCTAATTCCTCATCACAAAACAAATCTTCCTTCACATCCACGGTATCACAAACTTTTTCATTTTCCTCTATATTTTTTCCTGCAACTCTATCTCGGTTAAGCAAGTTCTCAAAATGTTCGGCCTATCTCTCTTTAGTTTTTTCCTTATCGCTAATTCCGACCCCATTCCTATCTTTAACTGGGACAAGTCCGGATTGACTACTCCCTCTCAATTTGTTAACGTGCCAGTACAATATTTTACTATTATGCCGTCTATTGGATATTGCATATTTTTAAACATTTTGAATTTCAATGAAAAATCTAGAAAATAAACAAAAAGTTTCCTCAGAAACAGTTTTTTTTTCAAGAACCTAACGAAGGAGAAATCTTCAAAATTGTAAAGTTAAACTGAATAATCATGCTCTATTTTCATCACAGTTTATATAATTATCCAGTATGATCTTTCCCTATCTCGCCCATTATAAAAACCCGGACCAAGGTGCGAGTGCTCCAGAGAACGTTTTTGCAGATAGAAACATAAGCGGCATCAGATCTTTTCACTGGTAGACAAGTCAGACGTGAAACAATCGGAAACAAGTGGAAACCCGCTATTACGAATAATGCACTTTGTTGGAAACAATCGGAAACAGACTAACCCGCTAATGCAGAAAGAAGTGGGAGGAGCTTTTTGTTCGTACCGAGAATGAAGACCAGAAATGATCTACGATAAACTTACTGGATAATTCTATAAACTGTGATTTTCATACATAGAGTAAAATGCAAAATTGTCCGGTATTACAAAAGAATATACATTCAATACAGGAAGGCACACGCATGGGACTTCGGTTCTTAAAATTAGCCATCTTGGGTGCGGGGAACTATAAAAAGATCAAAAAAGTAAACGTATTACGTTCTCGAAGGAGTTTCACATCACGTGCTTTCCTGCATACTTCCCGAAAACAATTTCTACACTTTTCTTCTATCCATCCCAACGGGATTCCCCGCAACCGCTCCGTTTACAATTACGGATACATATATAGCCCTGAAAAGAAAGGCAAAAATAAAGGCAATGAATAGTACAAAGAAAATGCGTATCATTTGCGGTCCAGGTTAGGTTATATTAACGACTCTTTCAGCTTTACTAGTCTGCTGTACATTACTACAGATATTTGTAAAGTTCGTCTTTATGAAAATGTTAACCTATAAAATTGACCATGACTCAGTAGGCTATTGTGATGAAATTGCATCTTGGCAGCTGGTTAGCATGCAGCTTGCAAAGTGCAGGTGTTATGCTAATTCGTGTCTTTTATGTGCAAGTTTTTATATATACTTTCTAAACATACTTTTTAACTTCTGCAAAAGTATTTCAGATAAACTTTAATAAAAAGTGGCACAACTTGTCCTTTCTTAAGTTGGACTTTACATATTTATGCTCGATTGGTCAAGTTGTCTTATCGCTTTGGATCCTCTTGGGTGGAACTGTGTTTTGTTCTATGTAAATGTGCAAGACAAACTACGTGGCTGGAGAAATCATTTAATATGGACCATGTGAATTTATTGAAATATAAATTTCAACGAGTTATTCATAAACACAGATTTTCAAGTTTTTCAGAGTTGTACCAGAACAGACGCACATACTTTACGATTCCTTCGGTCCTAATTTCCACAAAATATTCAGTACTCTCATACTGAACAACGGCCCCCCCTGTATTTTTTTTTAGGTGCCTGCCTAAAAATATTAGCTGGTTACCTGGATACTTGGTCTATGTTTAGCCAGTTTATTTTGTCAGTCCATTTACGCGAGTCTTGTATCTTATCATAGGCAGCAAAGAACGATGTTGGCACAATGTATTGTTATTTTTTTTTGCCATACCAGGGCACTTCGTATCAAAGGAGTTGTCGTAAAAACTTCGAAAAGGACTCATTCGATTGGAAATTGGAGTGGCTAGTGCCCTTTTTAATAGTCACAAACGACTGGAGGGCAACTAGCCCCCACCCCACCCATCATTCCCCCAAATACATCCAATCAAAATTTTGAGATAGGAATTTTGTTCCGCGTAGTTGATTTCCAGATAGAAAATATGTTTTGAGGAGGACACTCCCCCACAACCCTCAGGGCAAGGGTTTTAAGTTATGCCCTGGGGGCATATAAGAACGGTGTTGGCACAATATATTATTTATTATTTTTTTTTCTTTAGAGCAGGGCACTGCGTAACGAAGAATTTGTAGTAGAAACTTCGAAAACGGCTCATTCAATTGGAAATTGGAGTGGCTTGTGCCCTTTTTAATAGTCGAAAGTGATTTGGGGGCAACTATCCTTCCTCTCACGCCCAGCTTTTCCCCAACACAGCCAATCAAAATTTTTAGATAGCCATTTTATTCAACGTAGTTGAAAGTTCTGGAAATTAGGTCTTTTAGGATGATAACCCCCTCAGAGGCCTCAGTGCAAGGGTTGTAAGTTATGCCCTGGAAGCATGTAAGGTTTATATAGAAAGATGTTGTAGAAATTTCAAATAGGGCTCATTTGATTGGAAATTGAAATTGCCCTTTTTAATAGTCGAAAGTGAGTGGACAGTAATTAACCCTCCTCTCACGCCCACCCTTTCCCCAAAAATATTCAATCAAAGTTTAGAGATAGCCATTTTGTTCAACGTAGTTGAAAGTTCTGGAAATTATAAATTTAAGGATGACAAACCTCCCAGAGCCCCCAGGGCACAGGTTGTAAGTTATGCCCTGGGGGCATATAAGGTTTTATAGATAAAGTTGTCGTAAAACTTCAAAGGGGGCACATTCAATTGGAAATTGAGAGGGCTAGTGCCCTTTTTAATAGTCGAAAGTGATTGAAGGGCAACTAACCCCCCTCTCACGCCCACCATTTCCCCAAACACATCCAATCAAAATTTTCAGATAGCCATTTTGTTCAACGTAGTAGAAAGTACTGGAATTAGGTCTTTAAGAATGACAACCCCCCCCCCCCCCAGCCCTCAGGGCAAGGGTTGTAAGTTATGGCCTGGGGGCATATAAGGTTTTTTATTGAAAGTGTTGTCGTAGAAAACTTCAAAAGGGTTCATTTGATTGGAAATTGAAAGGGCTAGTGCCATTTTTAATAGGTAAAAGTGATTGGAGAGCGACTAACGCCCTTCTCACGCCCACCATTTCCCCAAACACATCCAATCAAAATTTTGAGATAGCCATTTTGTTTAACGTAGTTGAAACTTCTGGAAATTAGGTCTTAGAGGATAACAACCACCCTAACAGCCCTTAGGGTAAGGGTTGTAATTTATGCCCTGGGGGCATATAAGGTGTTTATAGAAAGCGTTGTCGTTTCAAAAAGGGCTCATTCGACTGCAACTCGAAAGGCCTAGTGCCCTTTTTAATAGTCGAAAGTGACTGGAAGGCTCGACATTTTTATAGTAAAGATCGATGTGGGTATAATGTATTATTTTGTTGTTGTTGTTGTTAAGACCAGGGCACTTCGTATCGAAGGAGTTGTCGTGGGAACTTTGAAAAGGGCTAAATCAATTGAAAATTGAAAGGGCTGATGCCCTTTTTAATAGTCGAAAATGTTTGAAGGGCAACTAATCCCCTCCCACGCCCACCCTCTCATTTGCCCATTATGTTTCAAAACTAAATGTTGCCTTAAGATTAAATCAAAATGCACTGCGTTAATGCTAATTCCCAATTAGTCATCTCAGCAGTATCCCAAGAACGACTGAGGGTATTATGCTCAAACTTTCGGGGCTGCTTCCTGCTCTTAAAATTTAACCAAATCAAAATAGCGTGAGTGTATCTAAGCTATCAAAGAAAGTAAACAGATTTTTTTGCGAATGGTATCATGTTTTCCATTTCAGGTCAACTAGAGGAGGTATGAAACTAAATTAAACACTACTATTTGTGTCCAGATTTTTAAATGGGTGTATTTTGTTAAAAATTGCTGAAAATTTTTCTCCAGCATACAAAAAGTAGGCCAAACTATAGTCTTAAAAAACGAAAAGATTTAAAGTGTTATTTTCTTTTTCCCTGAAAAGACTATGTCAATATAAAACGAACAGAAATAATTAAAAAAACTTTTTCCACAAAATAAGTTTTTCAATGAAAAGTAAAGAACTCCATTAAACAAAAAAAGAGCAAAAACAAAATCAAATAATCTACCAGCGTGAAACTACCACAAATCAGCATCGATAAATAAATGAAACCCAAAGCGAACAGAAATTACAATAAATAACCGAGTCAAACTCAAAACGAGCAGAAATTGACACAAGTTTGGCTCAAATCCCTATGCCTTCCCAAGGCCAGAACATAATTTGCACTTTACTGAAAAAAATACAAATGTTTTTACTTTTATAACTTTAATAAATCAAATAATATTAACATTTTGATTACTAAATATCAGTATATGTATATTAAACTGACAATGCACATTCATTTGCATTTTTCCGTAAAGTGCAAATTATGTTCTGGCCTTGGGAAGGCGTAGGGGGTTTTGAGCCCAACTTATGTTAATTTTTTGCTCGTTTTGAGTTTGGCTAAGTTATTTATTGTAATTTCTGTTCGTTTTGGGTTTCATTTATTTATCAATGCTGATTTGTGGCAGTTTCAAGCTTGGTAGACTATTTGATTTTAATTTTGCTCATTTTTTGTTTAATGGAGTTCTTTACTTTTCTTTCAAAAACTTATTTTGTGGAAAAAGTTTTTTTAATTAATGAATAGAAAAGCAATTTTTTTTGTGGGAAAAAAATATTCGGCCTTTCATCATCCACGTACATTATTGGCACAATGTGGATCAATCCTCCTTAGCTGTGTTCTGGTAAGGGTATCCCCCCCTCTCTCAGGGATTAAATGAAATGTCATTTCATACTATAGGATCAAATAACAAAATTTATGGATGTCAGCCGTAAAGCACTGGAATCAAGAACCGGATTTAGATGAAAACTACAGAAAAGAATTTTTTTTCTTAGTTCAGAATTTCTAAAAAGAGCCATGGATTTACTATCAACATATTTTTGTTACATAAAGCGAAGTAACTCAAAAAGCATTCAATAACTGTTTTGACGTTTAGTACACATAATGTGTTTTGAGTATTTTTGTTTTGTTTTTTAATTTCCCCTAACGTCAAAATAAATTCCTGAAGTATATGTTTTGTACGAACGGAAAAGATTTTTTGAAAGCCCAAAAACTTCAGGGGTTGAAAACCAAATGAGACACTGGATAACCAATGGAAGTGAATTCAGCAAGTTCAGTTTAGAATTCGGGAGTATAAAATTAGGTTGTGAGTGGCACGGCACTTTCAGTTCACTTAAAATAGGAAAACATAGAGAACCTGGTTATTAAATCAAAAACTGAAAAGTGTACCTCTACCATACAATAGACAGCAAACTCCATATTCCAGGGCGAAAGCTAGAAAGCTACAAAATGACTAAACAGCCAGATGGAGACAATAATGAACTATCATATGGATCTTTTCTCAGCGCCATTCCCCCTTTTATCGGTATTGGTACAAGTAGCCACTAAACGGTAATTCATGCATAACAATTTTTCAGTACAGCTTTCCCAGGAGAGGGCTGACAAAGGTCTTTTATCTGCTGATTTCCTCGCTATTGTTGTTTGTGACGGAGAAAAAGCAATTCGATTTCGAATGTTTTAGAACTTGTTCAAGTAATTCGATCTGTTAAGGAGAGTAATTACTTGCTTTCTGGAATAGAATAATAGAGATTGAAAGAAAAGAAAAGAGAGCTAGAAAGAAAGGATTAAAAATCAACAATTGGAATATGTGACAGCCACAATCATTGCATCAGCAGTAGGCTTACTGATAGCAGTGGTAGCATCGTTAATAGGGATGTAAGGATGGGCAGAGCAGCTTAAACTGTTTTTAGTGCTTGTTAAGTAGCTAAATATGGCTCAGTATTAACAGAGTGCCGGTATTATATACCTCAGCAATAAAAGCGAAAATACAATGAAGGTGCGAGTTTTCATTAAATTTGGTTTATAAGCGCACCGACTTGAAGAATTTCACCCCCCCCCCCAACCCCTACAAAGCGTTCGAATAGCGCAAATACGCCCAATTTGGCAGCAATAAAATGCCTAAGGAAGCAAAAAAGCCAGCTGGTACTTATGTATTAGCTGGTACCCACGCGATATATTGTGCTAAAGGAAACTAGTCAAACGGTTATCTCTCATATGATGAAAAAATAATAGTTGAGAAACAAATTTGGGCTATATATTTGCACATTGGGGGGGGGGGGGGGGGGGGGTGGGGGGTAAAGCATAGCATATATTAAATCCGAAACCTAACCTAACCTAGGTACCTTTTTACCCCTAAACCCCAAAAAAGAACAGTTTAAATATTGTAAACGCAATAACAAACCCCGCTTTGGCATCCATTTCTCTATTGACAGATACCCGTTTGACTGGTTTCCTTTAGCACAATATATGGTGAGGGTACCAGCTAATACATAAGTGCCTGCCAGCTACTTGAACCATAAAAAATAGCTTCACAGTAGTAACAAAAAGGTTATTCCATTTTTAAGGTCGGGGGAGGGGGGGGGGCTCAGACATGCGAATTCAACATTTCGATTAAATACCAGATACAAATTTGCATAAATGCCGTTTGTGCTCTCTTCAGGCAAGTTACTAACTTTTTACGCTATTGAAAAACATGATAGGCAAATCACATGGCTTCAAAATGATAACTATAAAATATTAGATGTATAAAACTAGTTCTGAATATACCAATGCTTAGAAAACTCGAAGAGCTAGTCAGGAAAGTTATCTGATTTTATACTTTGAATAAGTGCTATCGTCATGGCAAAAGTTTAAGAAACACCAAATAGGCAAATTATTCGGAAAACGTCGGAAAGCGGAAATTGTTATAATATTGAGATTTGTGGAATGGTACGAACTCGAAGACCAGTGAGTCAACGCCCCTCCCCAGTACCTTTCTGAGCCTAAAAAATGTAGCAATGTTTGGAACATAGCAAACAATATTGTGTAAGACATTCTTCAGGCTAGAGGTGTTGAAACGCGTATTGTCCTAATCATGGGAGAGCTGCCCCGCCAACAAAATAAATACGCTACTGCAAGTGCAACCAGTTAATACAAGTATACTCGGTGAATATTTTTCACCCTTTTTAGCTAATATTTTTAGAGAAGCGCGTAATACGCCCGGTTCTTTACTTAATTTGACTTACATTTCCAGTCGGGCGCTGATCGGCGTAGAGGGTGAGGTGGTACCCACTCCAGCCACTTCGGTTCATGGCGAACGCTTTTGCATTGTCAAGTCTGATGTTCGCCATCGGCAAGAACTTGGTCGGACAGGCTGCCAGACTTTCGTCTCTATGGCCATAATGTCTCATAAGGTCGCTTCCAACTGGCTGTGTGGCAAGATGAGCTTGAAGATGGTCAATCAGGGTTGGCACGAAGGCATCCGAATTGTAAGTTTGTTCGGCTACTCGGGTCAAAAACCAAGACTGTTTTATGTACTAGAGCAACTTTTTCATTAATAACGAGGTCGTACCATGACGGACCTTCTATCCTCCTCAGGCTCTTTGACTGGAATACGTCGATGGTATTTATAGTTGCGGCTGATGCTTGTCGCGTCTCAGTTCCACAGCTGATGTTTGGTTTTCGTCAAAGGTACAAAATTCTGGTACTGACACAAAAGAAGTTGAGCTTCCCCGAAATCCTAAATTTGCCCGAATACATGGGTGGTTCTTATTCAACCTGTTTTTTTTTTTATTATTATTCCTGCGTATGTGCCATATTCAGTCTGTCCATGACAGAAATTACCTTAGACCTTCTCGCTTGCGGCTCATAAAGAGGACACCCATCTGAAAAAAAATATGGAGCCCAGGTGGATGAACTTTTGAACAACGTCGATGGCAGTGTTTTGTCCAGGTAACCAAAAATTAGCATCAGGGGCAGGCAGGTCAATGACCATAATTTTGGTTTTATTCAAGATAGTCTGTAGTTTATCTTTTGCGCATCCTTCTCATAAAATCTGGACCACTTCGAAGAATTGCTCCATAGAATCCACCAGATTCGCCAAGTAATCATCAAGTTGCATGGCGCAATCCCCAAACCTGAGCCCGAATCGGAGACGTGAAGCAGTCTTTGTCACAAAGTAGTCTATGGTGACATTGAAGAGTTCCAAGGCACATCTTTGCGCAATCTTGGCAGATTTTTATTCAATTCTTTAGACCACAACGATAAAACGTATTCAAAATACGTGTTACTATATACCGACTCCTATTTCAGAGAGTCGGTCAGGATATGCAACTTACTACAATAGAAAATTTAAACAACCAGCACACACAATTTGAAAATAGCACTTAGCAGAAAGTTGTAGGCCATTATACATTCAACTGATATAGTATTGTAGTTTTCACTATTTATTTGATCAAGGCAAGTATGCACGTCTTCGGGCTTCAGCCTTCACTCAACAGCCCCCCCCCATCTTCACCAAAATCTCAAGATTTTTACTTGTCCTACATTTTCTTATATGTTCATTATAACACCTATTTCTGCATGTTTTGAGATTTGTAACCCCTCCCCCAGCAAATACTCTTCTGGGTAGAGTGTAAGTTGTTTTATTTATTGTGGGGAACATTTTTATCCGTCCAGATCTTTTATTACACCCTTGGTTCTTAATGCTAGAGGTCCATAAACAGCAAAGCCAGATTCTTTCACCTATTTGTGTATGGCTATGACACTGCTTCTTTGTTAGGAAACCATAATGTAGAAGGACTCTGTCATCTGGTTCACTTTAGTAAATGGGGAGGGTTAAAAACTGGAAAATAATAAATCAATAATATCTTCATGGTCTTGACATCCCTCAAAGACCTTTTTTTCAATTTGGGGATGAAGGAAGGAAGTCAGAATTGCTGTGGGTACTTACGTGTTATTGCGACCACACCCAAGAAGTAAAGTTAGGTTCAATCCTAATGAAAACACACCAATCTATGATGAAAATATAATACTTTAGTAACAAAATTATGGAAACTACAACAGAGAATTAAGGAAAGCAGGCCACCCATAACGTATTATATTAAATACCTAATCTAAGCTAACCTAATCAACTCTATATATCAAATATTTAATTAAAATATACCTGCATAGTAGTTTATCTCACTGAGACTAAGCTAGTTATCTCCAAATACAGACAGAGAAACCGGTTTTACTCAGATCAAGAACGGTAGTGTGGTCGCTATAAGACGTAAGTACCTTACTGTGAAGGCTTCTTGCCGGGGACACACACAGGGAGGAGGGGTGGAACTTCCCCAACCCTACATTCTTTGGATTTCTGGGAGCTTCTTATTCAAAGTATCAGACATTTTTTATCCCCCCCCAGATATTACTTTTTACTATTGCCCCCCCCCCCACAACAAAAACAACAATCCTGTGTACGTGCATGTTTCTCAATGCGACTTTTTATTCTGAATCAAAAGAAACTAAGTGTTTCCATGGATTACCTATTCCGCGCCATGCAATTTGGAAACACACTAGTTCTAGAGCCCCAAGTGACTAAACCAAAACTCAATCTATGAACCTTACTGTACAACTACAATAGACTATCTTACGGTTGCTGTTGTTATAACTAAATTCATTACAGTGTATTAAAATCAAGAATCAATTAATCTTACATATGTGGCTCACGACAAAATGAGAAAGAAAAAATGCTTAAACAGCCAATAAAAAATTCAAATTACACACAAATCGTGCGCAGTGCAGCATTTATACAGTCGAACCGGAATCTACGCTAAACTATATAAGAAACAATGCAATGGATGGCAGATTGGAAAGTCAACACACAGGAAGTAAAAGGCACGTAAAAGCCGCCCAAAAACTATATAAACGTATATTAAAATGGGATTTACAAAGTAGCCTTATGTTTTTACCGTTAATTATGATGTTCAGATTCGGTTCTATGCCAAAACTATCACTGGCTATCCAAAATCTCCAACTTTGCGCAATGTAAAACTGCCATCTATAAAATACAAACACACACAGCACACGCACGCAAAAAAAATCGAACAGTTGTTGGTTAACGAACTGTAAGTAAGGAGTGACACGGTTCAGCAGGAGTAGCCGGATATATCAAAAAGAATCGCCTTAGTATGCTGATCAAATATATAAGATTAATTAAGTTTGATGTTACCCATCAAAAGCTACGAGCCTTGAGGCTCATTCATACGGGAACACTAAAGTTCTAGTGTCCCTTTTAAGTGACTAAAAAGTGTGGAGAGCAACTAGCCCCCTCCACAATACGTAGTTTAGACTCAATACGGTTAGTTCGATCAATCCAAAGTACCTTAATTCAGACTTTTCAGTGGGCATTGATTTGTGTTTGTTCGCGTTCCTTTTTAGGCCGTCGTTGTGGTTTTTAGTGAGGTTCAGGAGGCTTTCATAACTCCTGTCAACTCACGATAACGATACAAAGTGAATTAAGCAAAGAAATTTGGTCGGATGAATACGTAATTTCAACCCTCAGGGTTCATAGACTTAATATCAGAAAAAAATAGCTGCCGATCAATCTAAACGAATCTGAAAATAAAAGCGCACACCAGCTGTTTCGGCCTCAAGCTTTACATTTTTGTGTCAATATTATTTTTCCTTTCTTAATTAATAAAGATGCTTAAAGCAAAGAAGCTATTTTCAAGTCAGTAATGCTTAAAGAAATTCCCAAATATCAATTTCTTCAATAGAATCTATCAATCGAATGGATAACCCACTTTCGCAATCATGTATACCACATTGCACGTGTCAATCATGGCGGATGTGTACCACGCGTGGCGGAAGAAGTAGCACCCTAATATAAGCACTCGCTGGCGGATGAGTGGACTTCCCTCGGAATCAGCTAATAGTAACAATTGTCTCTTACTTTAAAGTTTAATTCGATTAGCAACAAGGAAAAAAAGTAATACATTTTGCCAATGAGCTACAACATTACTCTCATAGAATTTGAATACGCTGTATATTGAAAACTAATCATAATTTTTCCAGCACCAACAACCCTTCCGCCAACCTCTATAGCTTGATTCTAATAAAGTATTTAACCTATGTTCAAAAACTTCTAACGCAAACTTTTACGGTAAATCTAAAAGTTTAGCAACATTTCCTCATCGCTCATAGCTTTGCGCAAGGACTTGGAAGTCCGTACAGTATTGTTGGTGTTTCAGACAAAAGCAAACTTAAAAAACATTTAGCAACAATGTGGATTATGAAAGAATTATGAGTGTATTTCGAACCACAGATTTATAACTGAATAGATACCAGATAATACTGAAAAGGCGTTGTGAAAACCGAGCAGGTAATAAACCAGGGCGCTGTTGAAACAGGGGGCCTCTGGGGCCAGCCTCCCCACACATCTAAAATTTTCTTGAATTCCCAAACACTTATTATTCAAACTGTTCCAAAAATGTATTATTGAACCCCCCCCCCCCCAAAAAAAAAATGTGTACGTACCCAAGAACGTGTCCAGGATTTCTTCCGGGGGGGAGGGGTTAAAATTTAAAAAAAGCATCAAAATTTGTTTATATTAATCTTTGTTACGTTTTTACGAGGCGAACAACATTTCAGGGGAGGGGTTCAAACCCCCTCCCCACCCTGGATAC
>CM051264.1:27056510-27141510 GCA_027921565.1 Artemia sinica
TTGACATCCCTCAAGACTTTTTTTCAATTTGGGGATGAAGGAAGGAAGTCAGAATTGCTGTGGGTACTTACGTTTATTGCGACCACACCCACAAGAAGTAAAGTTAGGTTAATCCTAATGAACACACCAATTCTATGATTGAAATATAATACTTTAGTAACAAATTATGAACTACAACAGAGAATTAAGGAAAGCAGGCCACCCATAAACGTATTATTTAAATACCTAATCTACAGCTAACCTAATCAACTCTATATATCAAATATTTAATTAACAAATACGCTGCATAGTAGTTTATCTCACTGAGACTAGCTAGTTATCTCCAAATACAGACAGAGAAACCGGTTTTATACTCAGATCAAGAACGGTAGTGTGGTCGCTATAAGACGTAAGTACCTTACTGTAAGGCTTCTTGCCGCGGGACACACACAGGGAGGAGGGGTGGAACTTCCCCAACCCTACATTCTTTGGATTTCTGGGAGTCTTCTTATTCAAGTATCAGACATTTTTTATCCCCCCCCACATATTAATTTTTTACTATTGCCCCCCCCCCACAACAAAAACAACAATCCTGTGTACGTGATGTTTCTCAATGCGACTTTTTATTCTGAATTCAAAGAAACTAGTGTTTCCATTGATTACCTATTCCGCGCCATGCAAATTTGGAAACACACTAGTTCCTAGAGCCCCAAGTGACTAAACCAAACTCATCTATGAACCTGTACTGTACAACTACAATAGACTATCTTACGGTTGCTGTTGTTTATAACTAAATTCATTACAGTGTATTAAAATCAAGAATCAATTAATCTTACATATGTGGCTCACGAAAAATGAGAAAGAAAAAATGCTTAAACAGCCAATAAGAAAATTCAAATTACACACAAATCGTGCGCAGTGCAGCATTATACAGTCGAACCGAATCTACGCTAAACTATATAAGAAACAATGCAATGGATGGCAGATTGGAAAGTTCAACACACAGGAAGTAAAAGGCACGTAAAAGCCCCCAAAAACTTATAAACGTATATTAAATGGGATTTACAAAGTAGCCTTATGTTTTACCGTAATTATGATGTCAGATTCGGTTCTATGCCAAAACTTACACTGGATATCAAAATCTCCAACTTTGCCGTCAATGTAAACTGCCATCTATAAATACAAACACACACGCACACGCACGCAAAAAAATCGAACAGTTTGTGGTAACGAACTGTAAGTAAGGAGTGACACGGTTCAGCAGTAGCCGGATATATCAAAAGAATCGCCTTAGTATGCTGATCCAAATATATAAGATTAATTAAGTTTGATGTTACCCATCAAAAGCTACGAGCCTGAGCCTCATTCATACGGAAACTAAAGTTCTAGTGTCCCTTTTAAGTGACTAAAAAGATTGGAGAGCAACTAGCCCCCCCTCCCACAATACGTAGTTTAGACTCAATACGGTAGTTCGATCAATCCAAAGTACCTAATTCAGACTTTTCAGTGGGCATTGATTTGTGTTTTGTTCGCGTTCTTTTTAGGGCGTCGTTGTGTTTTTAGTGAGTTCAGGAGCTTTCATAACTCCTGTCAACTCACGATAACGATACAAGTGAATAAGCAAAGAAAATTTTGGATGAATAACGTAATTTCAAACCCTCAGGTGTTCCATAGACTTAATATCAGCAAAAAAAATAGCTGCCGAGCAATCTAAACGAATCTGAAAATAAAAGCGCCACACCCAGCATCTGTTTCGGCTCAAGCTTTACATTTTTGTGTCATATTATTTTTCTTTCTTAATTAATAAAGATGCTTAAAGCAAAGAAGCTATTTTCAAGTCAGTAATGCTTAAAGAAATTCCCAAATATCAATTTCTTCAATAGAATCTATCAATCGAATGGCATAACCCCCTTCGCAATCATGTATACCACATTGCACGTGTCAATCATGGCGGATGTGTACCAACGCGTGCGGAAGAAGTAGCACCCTAATATAACACTCGCTGGCGGAGAGTGACTTCCCTCGGTAATCGCTAATAGTAACAATTGTCTCTTACTTAAAGTTTAATTCGATTAGCAACAAGGAAAAAAAGTAATACATTTTGCCAATGAGCTACAACATTACTCTCATAGAATTTGAATACGCTGTATATTGAAAACTAATCATAATTTTTCCAGCACCAACAACCCTTCCGCCAACCTCTATAGCTTGATTCTAATAAAAGTATTTAACCTATGTCAAAAACTTCTAACGCAAAACTTTACGGTAAATCTAAAAGTTTAGCACCATTTCCTCATCGCTCATAGCTTTGCGCAAGGACTTGAAGTCCGTACAGTAATGTTGGTGTTTCAGACAAAGCAAACCTTAAAAAACATTTAGCAACAATGTGGATTATGAAGAATTATGAGTGTATTTCGAACCACAGATTTTATAACTGAATAGATACCAGATAATACTGAAAAGGCGTTGTGAAAACCGAGCAGGTAAACCAGGGGCGTGAACAGGGGGCCTCTGGGGCCAGGCCTCCCCCACATCTAAAATTTTCTTGAATCCCAAACACTTATTATTCAAACTGTTCCAAAATTGTATTATTGAACCCCCCCCCCCCCCAAAAAAAATGTGTACGTACCAAGACGTGTCCAGGATTTCTTCGGGGGGGGAGGGTTAAAATTTAAAAAAAGCCACAAAATTTGTTTATATTAACTTTGTTACGTTTTTTAACTAGGCGAACAACATTTCAGGGGAGGGGTTCAACCCCCTCCCCACCCTGGATACGGCTTTGTATATACCTGAGTTGAACCAAACAGCTAACAAGAGCAGCAACATCCATCAGGTAACAGAAAAAAAAGCCTAAATAACCGGTTTGCCTGCTTAAAGACTCTAGGAAACTTTCCATGGTGGTATGGAAGAAAAGCTCAAGGAGCTCGTCAAAACAAGCGGTATGTCGTCTGTTACAAAATGATGCATACTCATTTCGAACCCAATGCAATACCCAACGAAATTTCCTTACCCAAAAACTGTATTTATCATATATCAAAACACAGCAGCTGCCTGTTCAAGGTTTAAACGACCACGCTCTATGTGCATATTTTACTAACCATTTATTTTTTTTATATACGAAAATTTTTCTGTTTAAAAGAATTTAATCTTGTATATACCAGGATATTCCTCTTTTAATCCACTTTTATCCTTAAAGTATACCCCTCTGGCTATCAAAGTAGACAATTAATCATTGTTATTACAGCCATTAACTACTATTATTATTTTTTTATTGTTCGAACTATTAACTAGGAGCAAAAAGTTAAATACGCGAGTGATATTAACGGTATATGCGATAATCAATCTTCAGGAGAGGTCACAACTTCCAATATTTAGAGCCAGCGATTTATCAATTACACTAAAGGCATGTCAACATTTGCGGTATTTCCGCACAGTTGACTAAGCGCTGAGTTGCCGACTAAAAGGAGTCAAGTTCTAGCAAAAACCAAAACAACTTTCGTGACATGAGAAGAAACCAAATTTCCAATATTGGAATTTTCCAGTTCAACGGAAAAAAACAAATGGGAACGAATTTAACTGAACATTGCAGAACCCAAACAAATGGACATTAAAGTCGATGGATTGCATTATAGTTGGAAGTTTGCTATTAAACGGGAAAAAGCGAAATGTTCAAAAAATTATTTCTAAGCCAATACTTTGAAATAAAAAGGTAAAGAATGCGGCATTGGACTTTACAGTCCCTACCGGCGGTGCTGACCTCCGTTTCTTGGCCCTTCAGCCAGGAAGTGCAATGGGGCCCCCCCTCTAGGTACGGCCTTCCTAGGAAGGCCATACCCAGAGGGGGTTAGTGGGGTTAGAACCCCTCCCGAAATGTTTTTGGGACTCGTAAAAACGTAACAAAAATGGATATAAACAAATTTTGTAAGCATTTTTTGAGGTTATTTTGTGTACCCCCCCTCGAAACAAAATCTTTGAGTAAAACCCCCTCCGAAAAAAAGAATCCTGGGTATGGCCTTGCAATGGAGGTTGGGGAGTTGCGGGCAAACCACCCTGTGCTTTCACACACCCTTTATGTTTACCTTCCCCAGATTTCGCCAGGTACCCATTTAAAGCCGGGTCGACTCTGGCTGAGCTTACAGAGGCACGCCACTGACCCCCTTCCCAGACCAAATAATTTGGTACACTAGGATTCGAACCTTCGTCCTCTCGGATAAAGGATCGCAAATCCAAATTTGAAATACCCTGGAAACAAAAAATTATTAAGGTTTTTTGACAGCTTATTTCAACTGAAACATCTTTTCAAAACCGCATGGTGCATTTGCTTCAAAAAGGGAAAGGCTTAAACAATGGGTGGGTAACTTTACTTCAAGAGTCGTCTTACACTACCTCTGAAAATCACACTTTCAGACAAGTTAGGAGGGGAAATTCACCTCCGAAATTGGTTCAAACCAGGAAGCTCTTCCAGGAAAAACTAGGGTGAACAAAGAATTTTCGAGGCATCAGACCCTGGTTAAAACATACCGAAATCACCCCCGTCACCCGCCCTAAAGGTTGGAGCCACATTGGTCACCCTTGGCACTACTTTGAGGAAAGTTGAATTTAAATAAGTTAAATAGAGCTTCTGGAACTTCGACTCAATAAACTAAGTTAAAAAAATATATACTATCTTTTTCATAAATTTTCATGTACACATCTTGATTACGCACCTTTTATGGTAAACCCATACATGGTTTTACCATACATGGTAAACCCAAACAGCAAATGCCAAAGGCAAAACCGAGGTTTTGAACAAAATGTGGTTTGTTCTAAATTTCTTCTAAAACGAGGAATGCTTAAAGTAACTTAAAAGGTTCCATTTGCCCAACGGCATTAAGTTCGGAGGAACGGGGGGGTCTTACCCCTCCTCCCCGAATTGACACTGTTCCACATGAAATATCAGTTCATTCATTTTTCAATATCTTAGTCGGTATTCAAGATACTAAAAAGTTTCTGGATTTGTCCCCCCACAAGACATTCTACACCTTTTCTCACTTACAGAAACAGTCAAAATATAGAGCTACTGATTTTTTTGGTAATATCTTTGATGTCTGAAAATGCCTTCATTACTTTTTTCCCGCTCTCATGTTTAATTTATGTCTTGTAACACAAAAACTTTTGGATAACCACAGCCTTATCGAACACTATTGGGGGTATTAATATACCTCATTTAATAAAAAGGTTATTCATATATAATGCACGACCTTAAATATAATGAATTCGTCAGAAAGTTTTCCAAATTTGTTATGTTGCTGTGCACAATGTAGATGGCAGTCTAGCATGCTGCCAAAGACTAACCGTGTCCTTCATGCACAAGTAACAAGAAAGCAAACTGCCCAAATTCTAGTTCAGTGTTTCCAAATTTCCTACTGATCCCCCTTTCCTCACCATCACCACATGTTTTACACTTTCACATGGCCAATGACAAATTTTACGTTCAAAACGAAAAACTCTATTTTTTTAAAAAGTAACTTTTATTCCTTTTTATTGTTTGCCACAAAGCATCAGATTTTATCTATTAACTTTTTGCATTGCTTATAAAAGGGAATACATGAGGGCACTAATCCCTATTATTCTGCAAGTACTACTTAAACTCTTCCCAGTGCGAATTATATTTCAATAAGTTCCACTGTCATCTTATATCTCTCCCTCAAAAACAAGGTAATAATAGTAGTTTGCAACGTTAACATGGCCAAGCAAAATTGATAATATTCAATTAGTAAATCGCCATAAGTTTCTTCAACCTATAAGTATCTTCAGTTTATTTAATAGTAATAAGTATATATATAGTTCAGTAACAAATTTCGGCTATATATTTGCAAAAAAGGGGGATGGGGGTAAAGCGTAGCATATATTAAATACGTAACCTAACCTAGGTACCTTTTCCCCCCTAAACCCGATGTAGTGACGGTTGGTGGTTCTGGCGGATTTTTTTTTGTCGATGTTATGACGGATTTTGTAGACGAAATGACGTTGGTGCTCCTGACGGTTGGATGTTATGACGCCTTCCCCTTATATTAGGACCGCCGTCAGATTGTCATGTTTGAGTTCGTGTACCTAGCAGGTTTTACATAGGCCATCATCGACATTCACCGGGTTTCACTCTGCCCACAGCCACAGTGTTATATAATTATCTATAATATTCGATAATTCTATAACTGTAATTCTATAACGATAATTCTATAAACTGTGGCCCACAGTAACTAATCAAGTAGTTCAAAAGTTTAAGCATCTTTCGTAAGTTTAAAGCTTGTACCCAATAGCACACGTCTAGTGTTTTTATTGCGAATGTAAAGCCTGCTGTATTAACCTGTGTAAGTAAGTGTATTAAAATACAAGGCTCCCGTTATCAAAACCAGTTCGTAGGTAAACGACTGTAAGTAAGGAGCGACCCGCTCAATGGTAACCGAAAATCGAAAATGGTATTTGATTACAAATAGATACATCAAAAGAATCACATTTTAATGCTGATTTCAAATATATAAAATTTTCATCAAGTTTAATCCTACCCATCAAAGTTAGGCGCCTGAGAAAATTTGGCGATGTTTCGAAAAAGGGGGAAATACCCCCTAAAAGGGTATAGAACCTTAATGAAAATCACGCCATCAATTCAGCGTATCAGAGAACCCTACTGTAGAGGTTTCAAGCTCCCATCTACAAAAATGTGGCATTTTTGCATGTTTTGCCAGAAGAAAGATCACGGGTGCGGGTTTATTTGTTTGTTTGTTTTGTTTTTTTTTCCCCAGGGGGGATCGTTATCGAACCAGTTGTCCTAGAATAATCGTGGAAGGGCTCATTGGGAATGGGAAAATTGAAATTCTAGTTGCCCTTTTTAAGTGCCAAAAAAATGGAGGGCAACTAGGCCCCCTCCCACGCTCATTTTTCCCAAAGTCACCGATCAAAATTTTGAGATAGCCATTTTGTTTAGAATGTTCGAAAATATTATAAGTATGTCTTTTAGGATGATTAATCCCCCGAAGTTCCCGGGGGGAGGGCTGAAAGTTATGAACTTTTACCCATGTTAACATATAGTATTGGTTATTTGGAAGTATACAGCGTTTCAGGGAGATTTTTCCTGGTAGTGGCGAGGGGGGGGTTCGGGGTTATGTGGGAGGGATTCTTTCCATGAAGGAAGTTTCATGGGGGAAGGGGACATTCGCTATGAGGGACGCCGGATTCCCAGCATTATTTAAAAAAAGATTATAAATTTTAATATAAAACAACAAGGATTTCAACTGCAACAGCGCAACATCGAAACTTTTAACGAACAGAAAAGATTACATATATAAGTGGGTTCACCCCGTAGTCCAATGCCTCGCCTTTAAGCAAGATTGTTTAGTACTTTCCTAAAGCTATTGATTCTAATTAACGGCCTTTGTGATTAAGCGGTCATTTCTAAGAATATGGAACAAATTTGAACTTTCGCTTAAGAGACAGGTATTGAATAGGGGGCGAACCCTTAAACATGTATTAAAATATATTGAACATAGAAGTTCGGTACGTAAGTTAATTCGTAAGTTACGTATAGTATTACTAATAAAAACGTTCGTAAATAAAATTAAAAAAGTTTCGAGAAGGCCACTATAACTTATAAAAATAATATTTAATATGAAAATTTTGTTTAAGTTATTCATGTACGGTGAGCAAAGATCAAACCTGTCATTATTCAAAAAACTGTTCAAAATTAAATAAATAAAAAACAGTTTTTTTAAAACTGGAAAATAAGGAGCGACATTAAAACTTAAAACGAACAGAAAATCTATTCTGTATATGAAAGAGACTGTCCACTCCTCAACGCCTCGCTCTTTAGCTAAAAGTTTGACTCTGTCTCACAAACTTATTTTTAAAACAATAAAAACTTTAGCCGTAAAGACGAGGCTGTGAGGAGGGGACAGGTCTCTTTCATATACAGAATAATTTCTGTTCGTTTCTAAGTTTTAATTGTCCTCCTTTTTCAGTTTAAAAAACTTTTTTTTTTTTTTTTTTTTTTTTTTTGTATGTAATAATATAGAAGTCGACTCTCTTCCAAAAATACGTCTAGATGACAAATGACAATGGCGTTCCAGAAATTATTTTCAATTTTTCACGCAATTCTCCAAATAAATCGGATTAACTCTTCTATCAATGAAAAGCAGGTGGAAAGGTTTATTGAAGTTATTATCTCCCCTTAGGAATTTGGGAGTACCCCTACCCCTAACCAGAATCTTGCGTGTGTGCCTGATTAACGGCATTTTCTGTAACTAAGTTGATGCATTTACTTCCTATTTGAAGTGCATAAAGAGCATTCTTTTTTTGAAAAAAAAGGGGAGGGGGAAATTACTGTTTGATTCAATTATGTTTATGATTCTATAATGTGCTAAAGTTAAAAACAATCTTTAAATATATTTGTTTTAAAGCTTCGGACAGTAAAACATCTTTAGTCATCGGTCCATTAAGAGTGCTGTCTCTGTTCATTTAGGATCTTGTTAACCATAACATACTTATTGATACATTACTACATAAATTCCACACTGAATGCATTTTCGTGAATATAGCTCTTTTCTTTTAACAAATCTTGTTCAGTCACTCAAGTATATGAATATTTACTCGGACCCTCTTACCTGTTGTCTCAGGGGTTCCTCAGCGTACTTCACTTGCTCGCCAACTTTCATTGTGATGATATAACGTCTGGCTTGTGACTTCCCAAATAGACGAAAGAGAAATTAGATGGCGACGACAACAACATAATAGATCTGCAAGAAAAGTATTTAGAGTAATGCAACGGATATGTTAGAAGATATTGCAAATGATGTCATTCTGCTAATTGTCATAATGTTAGATAAATCTAACGTTATGTCAGTTAACTTTCCCAATGGTAACCACTCCTTTTCAAATCCCATACCACCGTCGATTGGCACTTCTGATATTAGTGTTCTAGGCGATGCCGTATCCAGGAGGGAGGACAGGGGGTTACCGGGCTTGAACCCCTCCCCCCACCCCTGAAATTTTTGTCCGACTCGTAAAAAACGAGGCAAAAAAACATATATTTTATGCGTGTTTTAAAGTTTTTTTCTGCACCCCTCCCCGGACAAGTATTCAGGATATGTCCTTGGTCCTAGATGTAACCATTTTATATATTTTCAAACTGGAAGAAAATATTACTAGTATTGTTAAGCAGCTTAACTTTTGTCATCTCTTCTTGATGATAGAACTAGTGTCCAGACATAATTGCCCATAACTTCACGACCGAAGTGTATTTTTCTTCTATTTATCGTATCGAAAAAGATCCCTGTCCTGTGTGAAACTGTGGTCTCAACGAGGAACTGAGTCATAAAGTCAAATCAATACAAAAAGATCATTGAAGAATATTTTAAAAGAAGGTCAATTACCTTATATTCATCTACTCGAAATGGCTATTATTGATATGGTACAAGAAAGGCACAACTTGACACGTTCAAATTTCAACCGCAAAGCAATGATGAACCCTTGCATGTAAGTTCTGCAAAAATAAAAGTTTTATACCTACATTTTTCGAGTGGAATATTTTTTTTTAAACCTTGTTCCATCTTATCTAAAAAAAACAAAAGCGACATTTGAAAGTTTTCAATTCCCATGATTCCAGGAGAATTTCCAGGGTAAAAAAAATCACCCTGGACGGACTTAGCGGTACAAGCGGATTAGTTTGAATGAAATTCTCCGCCACGATCAGGAAAACTAAAATTTACAAAATTAAATTTTACACTTTCCAGCAAATAATGAGAAAAAAGTTCATTTTTCATTAAACCATGACTTTAAAGGGTTATTATGCACGCAAAATATATATTCAGTGTCATAAATTTGCATATTAAAGTACAACACAAGTGATGAAAGTGAGGAAAAGGAGGCCCAATAGGAAAAAATTTGTGGAGCAACGCTGAACTGAAGTATAATCATTTAATTGAAGTGTCAATTCCAAATGACCCCATGGAATCTTATCAACAAGCCGGCAAATGCAATCGAAAGCTTTAGATAGAAAGAATCTGAACGAATTCTAACTAAATCTTTATCTTACAATGAAAAACAAATAGTACAAACAGCAGCTTCAAGGACAAATCAAGAGTAAGTGGTTTCACAATACCATTCCGTAATGTAAGATATTTAACGTAAGAACGTAAAACGGTTCATGACCTGACAGCCAAAAATAGTCTACCAATTAGAAACAAGTTTACATCTTACAATCCTTCAGTAAATCTGTGTGGCAGACCTCCTCAGTCAATTTTTAAACCGCTATTACAAATTTTTCAGGGGAATTAGACGCAGAGACCAAGGGGTTGTGGATTGTCTAGTCTAGATGTGTTGCATTTACAATTAAAAGCCGACATTTGGTGCATATGAAATTGCCAATTGTGCAATCCCTTGGCACAAGCTAGAAAGATAGCAGTAAAATGTGAGCTAGACTAAATAAGTGAAATCTTAGCCACTGTTGAAAAAAAGGTATGTTTCCGCTCGGTAATGCCAGTGCCATTCCAAAAAAAGGTAAACAATATAAAAAGGTGTATAAGGGTAAGTCAAGGTTACGGTAAGCCCCCCCCCCCCACACATCTGAAATTTTTATCCAACTAGTGAAAAAGTAACAAAAATGCATATAAACAAATTTTTGATGCGTTTTGTAGTTTTTTTTTTAATACCCGAGCCCCCCCCCCTCCACAAAAAAAGGAATCCTGGATACGTCTGTATACATAACAATATATAAGATATATACTTTAACTAAAGTATATAACATCCGCAACTGTTTAAAACATCGACTTATATAGAATCTCGTGATTTGTATAATTTTTTATAAATCTGGTAATGTTTGTATAATGTCTTTTACCACTGCCTTTAATTTTCATATGTTTGCCTCTTGTTTTTATGCTGCTTTGCAAATTTGTACCCACCCGGCCCAAGCACGTACCCTGTCTCTTGACACCATCTAGAGGCATATCAGTACAACTATGACCTAGGCTAAAAAAATGAAATCGTAGCCATTGTTGACGAAAAAAGTATATTTCCGCTCGATAATAACGGTGCCAATCCAAAAACGGTACACAATATAAAAAGGTGTGGTACGGTAAGTTATAACATTGACTCAATAGTTTTGCCAAGAAAAATCAGTATGGGCGGAATGTGCTTATTTCTAATGATTCAACCATAAAATAAAAAAGCTCCGGAAATTTAAAAAATGACATGATTACTAAAAGCAAATTGCGTGACAGAATGACAAGCATGACGAAAAACCTACAGGGTCTTTGTTTGGAATGGTTTTATTGTGAAAATCAATCCTATACAAAAAAGAAAGCCCAAGGTATGAAAAAGAGATAATGAAGACACATTTCAGCTGCCACTCTTATTCTTTTCTCTCTCCTTTTTTCAGATGATTCACCGACCACAAATGAAGGTTTTCAAAAGATAACATGCAGAAAAATGACAAAAAAAAAAAAAAAAAAAAAAAAAAAAAAAAAAAAAATCACATTTTAGTCGACAGTATAATATCTTCATTGGAGGAATTACCCCAACTCAAATGCATGTTTACCAATAGCCAAAACTCCTATTATTCTTCCTTAAGTTATTCCCAAAACGAGAGCCTTAAAAAATAATATTTTTTTCTGGGGAGGTTTATATGTCCAAAACAGATCAAACCTCGTGATTTGTGGGACTTCTTATAAATATCATAGTTTTTGCAGATTTTTACCAGTCTCGTTAATTTTCGTTTTCTGGCCTTTTCCCCTCTGCTGTTTTGATGAATTTACACTCCCACGGGTACCTACACAGGGTTTCATTTTAGGGAACGTCACATTTGGTGAGAGGGGAGGGGTTCACCCCCCCCCCCCCAAAAAAAAAAAAATCATGGAAATTGCGGGAGATGGCACGGACCGAAAGCGGTCCCTTTTTCTTCTGTACCTGCATACATCCTCACGATGTAAATTCCTACGTACATGGATGTAGCTGAAAGATAATTCATTCAAATAGGGTTTCATTTCCAAATCAGACATGGAACTTCTTTTCCCAGTAGGCAAGATCAAATTTGCCCGAAGCTAATACGTCCCAGCATTGCAGAAATAGTTCTTCACATGGATTGCAAGACAAAAAAGGGGGTAAATTTACAAATTACAAATACCGCTGAAAATTGTCTATTTCGGCTTGTTCTTCATTATTAGGAGGTCCAATCTTTAAATGAAGAAAAAAAGATTGTAAACAAACATTCTTAAAAAAAGAACAAATAAAATGTCGGACACATGTAATTTCAAATTAGGCGACTCTGAGAGGACCCCAAGGATACCATGAATATTGCATAAGTTCCAATTTTAGACAGATTTTTCAGACTTTTGGAAACTGATTTCTTTGAAATAGATAGAAGGGATGGGGGTTACAGCTCCCCACTAATTTCTCAGATTTTTGGAAACTGATTCCTTTGAAGTAAATAGAAGGGATGGGGGCTACAGTTACCCACTGATCATAAAATTTAACATTTTAATCATTATGTTTAAATTCCATTCAACTGAATCAGATATATTAAAACACAATATAAATGCCATTTTATTTCTGAAAAATACATATTTTAGTTATGTACCCCAATGATATAAGCATAATTATTCATCCCTCCTCTTTGTGCTCATCCTGGTTACACTTATTCTTAAGCTATTCCTTCAAATGAATACTGGGATGCGAAAAAGTGTAAATTTCATTTACCATATGCATCTCTCACAAAGCGAGGGAGGATTTCTCATCAAGAACCATCTGACAGGCCAGCTTACTAAATTTTGTGATAAACAAGTAAAATGAGGAAAATATAACACAGCCTTCACCAGAAAGCATTGTAAAAGTACGACACAAAATGTACTTTTTTTTTGTTCCAACCCCATTCACTTCTTTGTAAAAATACTTTGACCTCCCCCCCCCCCCCCGGCAAAAAAACTTAAAACTATGTTCACCTCCGATAAATACCTTGCTAGCATCAGAGACCTCTTAACTCAACTATTCTAAAACTCTTTTTCAGTAGTCTGTAATTTTCTATATATCATTTATTTTCAAGCAATAGAGGGGCACACATTATGCCCCTCCTATGGGCCCTGAAAGTAAAGTCAGTAAAGAAACAGATACAAACAGCCGGTTTTAAATAGAGCTTTTCTCCAAGTTTCAGAATATTATACCTTTACTTTTAATAAACTGTTCTTGATTGTTTCTTTCCTTGAAAGCAGTGTTCTTCGAGCTATACAAACATTTTCTAGGTTCTATAAATACAATTTTTTCTTCGTTATAAAAAAAAACAACTCATTTTTGCCTAGTAAACGTAAACATAAGAAGTTGATATTCGTTTAACTTCTTCCCTCAAGGCTCTTATCTTCCGTTCCGTCTTACCATTACGTTAACGTTATGTCTTATGTAAAGTCAAATGTAATAGGAATTGGCCTATAAACTCGAGGGTTTTCCCCCTGTGAATTGAATGTAGACACTTTATCACACTAAGTTACAAATCAGTTAGAATGTCAGCAATGACCTGTGCTGCCGGTAAATGAACTTAAAAATCACAGGAGCGCCCAGAGTCAAAACTTTGGATGGGTTACATCAGCGTATTCTTCTAGAGGAGGTTCCTGAGTTCCCAAATGTGTAGATCTGGAGCGAAATTTCCCAGCGGGACCTGTCTTAGAATGAACTCTCTTTTGGACACACATAGGAATTTATTTCAGGGGGTAGGGGCGGACACGTAAAAGAGAAGGGAGGTGAAAGAGGCATTCAGGTCTATACACGACCTCTCCTGAACTCCCGTGACTTATCGCCTACTTTCTTATAATGTCCATGTAGTTTCGCTAGTTGTTTCCTTTTTTTGCATAGATGGGGAGGAGAGTGAATTGACCCCCCCCCCCCACAAAATCAGGAAACAAAATTGTAAAAGCTTTCGAAAAGCAAAAAATATCAAGGTTTGGGGTACATCAGCCCAATACCCCCCCCCCCCCCAATGTACGTGCCTGGTCCTTCCGTGGAAGTAACTGTGTCTAACTATATTTCCAGTTACATGTATTTTAAATTATACTTCAAGTTACAAGCTTGTCTTAGGCTATCAACCCTTCGTGTTATTTAGAAGTTTCAACTTTCTTGTAGTATTAGGGTCTGCTTAGGCCCACACCTCCGGCCCTCTAGTATGGGAAAATCACCAAGCACGCATCCCCTTGCATAATGCAAACCAAGCATTATTTATTGATCATTTTAACCTTAAAAGAGAGGTACATTTTTTATGATCTGGAATTCGATCCAATTATGAGGTTCTATTTGTCAGATGGGGCCCTTAAACCATGGGAAAAAATAGAATGAAGAGGGGGCTGTGAACACATTTGAATAACAAAAGACCCAGGCCAGGTGGGCCAGCTGAAATGAGATCGGAATTTGAACCATTGAGAAACATTGGTTAAGATACCCTCAATTGTTCTCACTTCTCAAGGATTGGCCTGAGAAATAAATACTGGCGGAATTTGTATTCAATCCATACTAGGATGTAATCATGTGTCAAATTAAATGACTGATTGTTTCTATGCCATTAATAACTTACATATACAGCTTATTGAAGCTGAAACGGGTTTGAGCAGAAAGCATCACAAAAAAATGTCAATGAATTCCAGCTATACCTCAGCAAACAACCGATAAATAGGCTTAGTCAGCTCAGTATTAGGGCTGTCAGGATTCTTTTTGACTTTCAAAATGCACAAAAGGGAGCACTAATCTAGCCTTTTCTGTCTTGAAAACGAAATTCTATTTTATCCAGAATAAAAATGAACTTGATTTTTTTTTTTTTTTTTTTTTTTTAACTTCACACTGGCATAAAGATAAAAATAGTAAAAATGACATAAAGATAATAGATAAATGGCAGTATATTTGTGCACGTCGCATATAGCTATCTCAGCCCTAATTATTTTATAATCAATGGAAAATATGGGTGAAAAGAATCTGTCAAATTACAAAAAATTACAAGCTGGATGGAACTAAACTTAGTCATTTAACTGAAATACCGATTTTAAAACCTACAAATTAAGGTTCCTTTGAATTTTTCTAGTTCTGATGGCTAACACTGCCTTGTCAGTGGCGCTAGTAGTTATTTTTTTATATTAAACCCATGAAACGTCAAGTTACACGCCTAATCAGTTTTCCATGCTCCTTGTTTGACTATTTAAAGCACATTTAAAGTAAACTAAATGGCTCAAGAAGCCCCTCCAGGAAATGTACCATATCTCTGCATCGGTGCATACATTGTACCATATCGTTGCAAGTCATGCGAAAAAAATACGGTACTTTTTAATACTTTAGAAACAGAATTGTGGAAACTACGACAAAGAATTATGGAAAGCAGGCCGCACAGAAGGCATTATATTACCTAACCAAAATACCAACTCTATATATTAAATATTTAATTAAAATATACCTAAAACGTAGTTTTCCACTGAGCCTAAGCTAATTGTCTCCAAATATAGATAGCTAGACCGGTTTTCATCAGATCTTGCAGATCAGAATTCTTGTTTGTGTTTCGAATAATTGGCAAGTATCAAAAATACACTAGATTAATTAACGTCGGAGCCCCTTAGGACTTTTTCGAGACTGTAGCGTTCTGCAGATCCCCGCTTGAAAAACCCTGGTCAGTATTTTTAGAAACGCTTTAGGAATGCGTATATTTTAGTAAAATTTTGGCTTAAATTTACGTTATAAAGGAAAAGAAAACCCAATGCCAGAAGTGTCTAGTTGGAAAATCTGCTCCATACTGAGCCATGGACCTAGACAGCATAAGCTAAATGGCCTCGTAAGGCTTCCGGGTCAATTACATAACGGGTTAAAAACTAATCAGCAAATCTTGCACATAAGAAGCAAAGAGGCTAAAGAAAGTAAAAATCATTAACTCGATTTATAAATAAAAATAGCTTCCAGAAAAACGGCTATAAATCTTTTAGCCTAATCTTTTAAATTGATCATAATTCATTTCCCATGCTGTCTCCCAAGGCCGTATCCGGTGGGTCGGGGGCTGGGGGGTTTGACCCCCCCCCCCAAAAAAAAAAATGATTGTCTGACTCGTAAAAACGCAACAAAAATGGGCATAAACAAATTTTGTATGCGTTTTTTATGTAGCCCCCAAAAAAAATTTAGTTTTGAGTAAAGCCCCCTCCGAAAAAAATCCTGGGTATGGCTTTGCTGTCTCCATGGAGAGCATGAAAACGAAGGCTTTCCCGAAGAGACGTTCAGAAGTTATATACATAGCGAACACAAACATTCTACCGCGTGAAGGTCTCAAAAGCTACCAGGGTTTAGGGCCTACTTTAGTTTATGCATTTATAAATTAATAACAAGTTGGGCCTCTACTCTGCCTCCTGTTAAAAATTTCGTCTATTATTATGATGTGTTCCTACATACTGGAACAACCTCTAGATCTTCCTACTTAGAGAGTATGTTTGCCAAACCAATTTTACTTAAATACCACTGGCAGTAGTTCCAATTCACATAAATGAAGGGAGGGGGAAATGTATTTTTATAAATCTAGCAGGTCATTTTTTTCCATGAAAATACCAAAAAAGGCCTTTTCAATGAAAATACCAAAATATTTTCAAAATCTAGGGGGCACCAACTGAATCCCTGACCACTGAGAATCCACCAAGTTTTATCCCGCCCACTTGAACTAATAAAAGGGTTCAAAGTTTAAGCATTTTTGTAACTTTGAAGCTACTATCCCAGTTAGCAAATTTTAATTATCAATGGTTTGGTTCTAGTCTCACCCCTTCAGGATTTTTGATTCCTTGTGTAAAGCCAAGGAAATGAAAGAGATAGGGGTTAGTAGCGGAAAAAGAAAATTTGTACTCTTGATAATCTTTTGTTCAAACAGTGGCAAGCACAGATGTTGCACAAACAGCGGGAGAACATATGTTCCTGTCAATTAAAGAAATAAAAGTTTTTTTCCAAGTGGTATGACCACTATCGAGACTGACAAAGCAGTAAACTGAATTAAATATAGACACGCAAAAAAAAGATCAATTACGAAATATATATGCACATATACAAAGGGTCAAGTAGTAGGTCAACGCCATAGTAGGCTAAACTGATAAAAATCAAAATTCAATATCAATCAACTTAAAAACTTTCTACTAACTAAAAGTTGTCACGCCAGTGTATGGGATATGGGCTTAATATGGCTTAATATGGCTTAATATGGAATTCCGATGGTGTCCATTTGGGAAGGGGCAGTTGCCCTTTAGATTTTTTGCCTCTCCCTAGATTTTAAAAACACCTATTTAAGTCATATTTTTATTGAACATTTTTTTTTGTTTTGTACTTCGATTGAAAAAATTTTCAAACTTACCCCCCCTCCCTTGATTTTGAAAAATACATTTTTCCCCCTCCCTCAATTTTCGTAAATTGACACCACTGCAATCTTTCTTTAGCTAGATGAAAGGCTAAACGAGAAGACATTACTTGCGATTATACCCTTAAATGTTACCAGGCATCTACAAAAAAGCTAGAGTGGAAGGCTTTGGGTCCACATACAGAAATCTCGATATCCCCCCCCATATCTTCCATTTTTTAAAAAATTTACCTATTTTGGAGTTTTCTTTCGAATTTTTCACACTCTCTCCCAAACAAAATAAGACCCTGCGTACCATCCCGGTGGACGTTCTAGAAAAAATGGGTACTGTTGTACTAGCTGGAACCCACGCAGTATATTATATAGGGGAGATGCTTAAGAAACTAAAAAACAGGTTTCTTTCAATAGAGAATTGGATTGCAAGCCGTGGTTTGTCATTGCGTTTACAATATTTAAAATTTAGTTCTTTGGGGTTTAGGGGGGAAGGTACCTAGGTCAGGTTAGGTTACGTATTTAATATATGCTATGCTTTAGCCCCCCCCCCCCCCAATGTGCAAATATATAGCCAAAATTTGTTTCTAAACTATTATATTTTCATCCTATTTTGTTTTTATTTCATTAGCATTAAGAAAACTTCACTTCTTGCGAGGGAAAACATTTTAGAAGCGTCACAAAAGCTTTTATAATATAATATTTTAAAAAGCTTTATTACTTTTAAACGAACATTGTAAAAGAATATATTAATTTATTCATTGATCTTTTTATTTAAAAGTGTTTAAGACAAGGTCGTATCCAAAGGGGGATTCCCCCCTCAAATGTTCATCTGACTTGTAAAACGTTATAAAAATGAATATAAACACATTTTCAATCATTTTTTAAAGTTTTTTACCCCCCCCCCCCCACAAAAAAAAATCCTTTTGTAAAACCTCTGCTAAAAATCCTGGATGCGGCCCTGGTTTAAGATAAAAAGAAGACTACAACTACTTCGGAACCAGTAAACCCCTTACTATATTATACTCACACTTTTGTCGATAAAACCAAAATTACACACGAGTACAGTACCAATTATACACACCTTTCATAATTTCTCTTGTTGAACATCCGTTCAATTCGAAAAGCACATAATATTTGATTGACCAATCAGAGTCAAGAGCTAAGGCATAGTTTTTTGAAACTAGGAAAGATTTAAGCTTAAAGCATTGGTTTTCCTAACTGTAACAGGATTCTCGCAAAATATAAGATGACTTTGTACTAGTAGAGAATAATTGGGAACAAATTAGTGATGGTTCAAGCTTTTAAAACCAATTTTTGGCTATTTTAACTTTCCGCTTCTGAAATACAACCGTGACGATAAAACCAAGAATAAAACTGGGCCTTTTTATAGGCAGATGTGGTTATGGTGTGGTCCGGGCATAAATCTCGCAAATAGAAACACTACCAACGGCTTTATTGAAACTAACTCAAGAATGACAGGCTATATCATGTCCCTGTATTCATTATTCAAATAAATGGTAGGCTTTTTAGCTTGCGGTAACATGATTTCCTACTCAAATTACTTATTATCCTATGTTTACCAAATATAGTTGGCCTCTGTAGTGCCAAGATAATTACACAGGAACACATATATACAATTGCTCATATTTGACACATACGCCAACGAGCACATATTTGATTGTACCTTAAGTGGATTTGACACATTACAAATTATTTTAAGAGTCACAGCGTCGGCTTACCGCCTCAAAGACAAAGGACCCGTCAGCAAATTTTCCTAGCACCACATGGAACTCCCAAAGCAATTTTGGGGGAAAATGATAGACCGTCACTGCATATGTGACCGAAATATCTGGTAATTTTTGTGAATTTCTATCACTGTTATCATCATCACTGTCTATTAAAAGGATTTTATCCCTAGTTGAACTTTTATTTATTCGGATCTCCTATCCAAGTTCTATAAGTCGTGGCAAGACCGCTCAACAAATTCTAAGCAGTTTGGCCATACAAATTAAAAACAAGTTTACAATGAACGAGATAGGGTGATCTTTTAAGGTTCCGAGTCGCCTTAAAATCAAATCTATCGTTTAAAACAGCATGAGTTTTAGAGTTTTGTCATAGCTCTCATATTTTTAATCTTCCTGAAATCTGTTTTAATTTTGAATGTTTCTACCGTACTTCAATGATATGAAACGAAATACTCAAGCTATGTTGCATTTTTTTTTTTTTTTATCGCATTAAAAATGCCCTGAAATTGAATTGAGATATATTATTCCCACTCTTTCCCTTGTTTACCATTCTCCTTTCTCTCTTCACTTCCCCCCCCCCTCCAGATAATTGTTTTGTTTTGTACTGTTGCTTTAGGTGTCAGCAGTGTATTTGCATAATTAATGCAAATATACTTCTGGCCCCTGGCTGGACCACTATTTATGAATCAAGAGTAATTAAATTTTTGAGAAACAACCACTAAAACTTGCACTTGATTAACGAGAAATTAACAAGACGCACACAAACGAACGAAAGACAAGAGCACACGGGTAAAGATGCAATGACAAATCTGGACCACTTTTCATATTAAAACGTAAATAAGCGCATAGATAATATTTTGGATACAATGAACCGCGTGCAAGAAGTCAATGCATTCAATTTTTAGTATTAAATGAAAATCAATTCACCATTTTTCAACAATATTCTTTTTAGTTTTATGGTGTCTTACATACATCATTCCAAGTGAACAGCTCGACTGCCAAACCACTGAAGTACCAAGGATATTAAAATAAATGTTTTATGCTCCCATGGACCAATCTTAGGGTGATCCATACCTAAAAACAATCCATACCTGAAAACAGAATTTTCTTTGATTTTTCGTTTAGTTGTTTAAAAAAAAAATATATTTGGGATAGTACTATATTTTCGTCATTATTGCAACGCTGAAACTTAAAAATAAATAACCCAAACTAGGTAATTAAATTTGATAACTCATAGCCGTTGACTTTGCTTTTTTTATTATTAAACACTAGCTTGAACCAGGGGCGGATCCAGGATTTTTTTAAGGGGGGGGGGGGGCGCAAAATAGGTTGATCCGAAAAAAAAATTTAGGGGGAGGGGGCAAAATAGGCTGATCCGACAAATTTGCGTTAAGAACAAGTTTAATTAACGCAAACTTGAGTTAATTAAGTAAATTATACTACTTTAGACTACGCTAGGGGGGCACCCCCTCGCCCCCTTGGATCCACCACTGGCTTGAAAGACACAACTAGAAATGCAATTAAAAACAATCAGGTAATTGATCACATTTGAACACTAGGCTATAAAAGTGAACAGCATATATTCTTTGTATCAACCCGAGCCAAGTAATAGGCTTAGGGAGGGGAATACTTTTGATGAAAATTAAGTTATAGATTGCTATTGATAATTGCTATTTTAGAAATGAAAAAAAAAGCTTAAGACCAAAATAATGCACACTGACAAAATTAACGTTACTCGTGCACAGGGCTCGTGGTTTGGTCCAAATATTTTTCAAATACTTCCGTCCTTCTATGACACCGAAAAATCAATAAAAAAAAGTCAAAAGAGCCAAAAAAATCAGTGGCACAGAAACGTGGTAAAAAAAAAAAAAAAAAAAAAAAAAAAAAAAAAAAAAAAAAAAAAAAAATCGAATCAGTGATCATAGAGTATATAGAGAGGCCTCGACTGATCAGAAATTAAAAGTCCCAGTACCCTTTTTATGTAACAAATAAGTATAGAGGACAACTAGCCCTCCTCCCACGCCTTTTTTCCCCCAAAATCATCCAGAACCGTTGAAAGGTCCGATAACTATACGTTTAGGGATGACATGACCCCCCCCCCAGTCCCTGGAGAAAAGGCTGCAAGTTACGCAGTTTGCCCATTGTCCATATTTAGTATTGGTTATTGGGAAATAATCGGAATGTCTTTTTTTTGGCGGGAGGGGTGCAGGGGATTTCCCATGGGGAATTTTCCGTATGGAGGGAATTTTCTAAGGGAATTTTCACACGAGAGAGAACAGAGTTTCCTGGATTATTTGAAAAACCGTCACAAATTACATAGATAAAAGTTTCTGAACTGAAAATAAGAAGCAACATTAAAACTTAAACGAACAGAAATTATTCCGTATATGAGAGGGGCTGCCCTTCCACCTAAAAACAAAGTTTGTGGCAGGGTTGCTTCTACATTAAATGTATTTTTTTTTTCGTAACACAGAGGACGAAAACGAATGCCCTACATCTTTTCTTCTATAACAACAACAGCAATCTTACAGCTACAGCCTAGCAAAACAGATTTGATTACGCTCATTATTTTTTTCTCATTTGTAACTGTTTTATTGCTTTGGAACATTATCCTGCTTATACACTTTCCGAGGGAAATGTTCAGCGGAGTTGGAATTGACTGGGATATTCATCCGTGGGATGGGGGGCGGGGGTTCTTGCGTAAATTCTCCATAGGGAGTTTACTGTGTGAGAAGCTTTCCATTGATGTCGGTAAGTATTTCCTTAACAAATATTCCTCCGAAGGGGGGGGGGATTTCCAGCATGATTTGAAAAACGATCAGAAATTAGATTAAAAACAAGTCTTTTTTTCAACAAGGGATGGAATTGTCCGGGGAAAAATTTCCGGGGGGGGGGATTTTACGCAGGAGGAACTTTCCAATGAGGAATTTTCCATGGAGGCGGGGATATTTGCCAGTATTTTTTTTAATGATCAGAAATTAAATTAAAAAAAAAATCCAAATGAAAGTAAGGAGCAACATTAAAACGTAAAACGAACAGAGAACTAGTTCTAAAAGAAATAGGACAAAAGGTCAAACTTTAGCGTAAAGGGGGAGGTATTGAAGAGGAGGCAACCCCCCTCATATACGGAATAATTTCTGATCGTTTTAAGTTTTAATGTAGCGCCTTACTTTCGTTTGAAAAATTTATTTTTTTATTTAATTCATTACTGAAACTTAAAGGAAACGAGCAAAGTCTATTTCGATAAGTATGAACAAATTCTTGCACTCGTGATTTACGGCTTCTTGCCCATAGTTCTTCAGACATACCTGTACTTTTTAACAAAAGAAAATGAGTACCTTCAACCACTTGAAATTGCGATATCATTTGGCGCCCCTATAATGTCAATATGTTACTTTGGGGCGCCACGGCATATTTCTGAGGCCATGAACCCAATGTTAGATTCAACCGCCGAAGAGTATGGGAAAAAGAAATATGAAACCTGAAGACAAAACCTGAAACTAAACGTAGGCTTATATAGATTATGGAGGAAATTTGAAACATTTTAGGGCACACGATGAACACATGGAAAAAAAAAATCTAAAAATAGACTGAAAAATCCACCTCTGAATCGATCCTAAACGGAAGCTTTAAATGAATGACAACATAGAGTAGGAACTTCCAATATTGTGCATTTGCTGGGGAACATAAATGGAGTAAAAATTGTCTTAGATCCCACTTAAATATTGGCGATAACTACATAGCTAATGTACCCGAAATACCATTTTAAACATGAATCTGTAATTTATTGATGCCCAACCCAAATTATAGTCATAATTGTCGATAAAACCAAAATTGCGCACGACAACAGCGCCAATTATGTACGCCGTTCGTAATTTATCGAGTTGAACATTATTCAACTTTCAAGTATAAAATTCTTCATTGGCAAACGGAGTCGAGATTTAAGGCATAATTTTTAAAGCTAGAAAAGATGGAAACTTAGAACAGCAGTTTTCTATCTTAGACAGGAATCTAACAAAAGTGAAGAAAACGTAGTGTTAGTAGAGAACAGCTGGACACAAACTAGAGTTGGTGCAAACTCTGTTTCTTGCAATTTTAATTCTCCGCTTCTGAAATGTAAGGGTGGCGCCAAAACCAAGAAAAATACCACGCCATTCATAAAATTTGGCTTTTTTTAATCGATAGATGTGACTATGGTGTGGCTCGGGCATTAGACTATTAGTTTAAACTTGCTGGTTGGGCTGCATCCATAACCACTTTGAACCACCTACTGCCCGTGGACACGACAACGCTGCCACAAAGTAACAGTACACGAGTTAAAATTCTTGTTTTGTTACAAATAATATAACGGCATCTATTTAAAGTTAAAGGAATGATCAGTTCGAACGAAGAATGGGCCGATTTAACTGCGTTTAATGAACTTATTTAATTATGTGTGATTTATTTCGGAATGGAAACGAACTTGAGAGCATGCTGACTTACCGTCACATTGTGAATATCTTGGCAAGCCAAGTGTGCCGCAAAGTTCCGCCATACTTGGAACGTACGACCTGGTGCACACAAGTTCTTAAAGAGGGCGACCCCTCGAATACAGTACGTACGGCATTTTCAATTGTCAGTATAGCGATAGTCAAATAGAAGAATCACAAAAATTTTCTATTGCAAACAATATTATGCCGTCTATCTTATATTGGTGATATATATATATATATATATATATATATATATATATATATATATATATATATATATATATATATATATATATATATATATATATATATATATATATATACATATATATATATATATATATATATATATATATATATATATATATGTATATATATATATATATATATATATATATATATATATATATATATATATATATTATATATATATATATATATATATATATATATTATATATATATATATATATATATATATATATATATATATATATATATATATATATAAAGCCTTTCTAGCAGTTAATAAATAGCGGTCAAACTTGACTTCTCCGATTCAAAGCTGACTACTCTGACTAGACTAATTTGTTTGCAACTTCACCGGATTAGGAAGATGATAATACTCCATATATTAATTTATTGAAGTTACTATAACAGTTCGGAGGATTGAGAATAAAATCTAGTTTTTACAAAGACTATGTTTCAAAATTGAAAACTAGACTATTTGCTATATGAGCATAAAAGGTAGCCTTAGAAATTCGCAAGCGAAAAGCAAAATTTAAAGCCGGAATTATATTCTGACTCAGTGTAGGAGAGTTTTACCAATTAATACCAGGCTCTCCAATGTACTTTGCTGTCCTCCTTATGACTATAAAAATAATCCATAAAAAGGGGATCAAAACCCCACCTGTTTCACTCCTGATTCCACAATTGAAAAACAAATAAACTCACTTGCTTAGAGTATATCATATCAAACTGTAGAGATTACTTTGCAACTAGATTTAGAGGGGGGGGGGATTTCGTGAGTATCTTCCCCTGGCGAATAACAGAAGAGATTTTTTTTTAGTACATTTAAAACGACTTACATGCTCAAGTCCTTAGCAAACGAAGAGACGAGGGAAAAGTATTTTAAGGGCGAAGGAATTATATGCGTAAATTCAATTACTTTTGCACATTTACATTGGGAAAGATTCCAACATTTAATTAATCTCATATCCACTTCCTGCGAATCTCCAAGCTCAGGTTATTTATCATGCAGAAAGTGAGAGAGACAGACATACGATCAAAGAGCTTCTCTTAACGACATGCAGCCGAAACACATTTCATAATTAATCCAGATGGTAACAAACATTGGAACACAGATAAAACTAACAACTCGACCGCTACTCGAAAAACGTTCACGTTCCAGGCGCTCGTTCAACAGGCTAAGGGTCTCCTTTTTTATCAGTCAGTCAAATCTAGTGTAATATAGCCCACCATATAGGTCATCTAGGTTACTTGCAGCCATCAAGAACCAGAAAGTGCAGGATTTTACTCAGCGAACGAACTTTCTGGCAGAGAACACGAACGGCAAAATGCCTACCTTGTAATCCAATTTCGAAGAAATCCTAGCGTTTTTTATGCACGCTTTAAGAAATACCATGTCCCTCTCTATACGCTCATGAATGATTGCAGACTAGGAATCACCAAGTGTTTTTTTCTGAAAATTAATTTTAAAAACCAAAGTTTTTCCGAGGAAAGTAAAGAGCGAAGTTGAAACTTAAAACGGACAAAAATTATTACTTCACAGCCTATTTAATATATTTAATATAACTAGTATAAATAAACCAACTAATTATGTTTCCATATACTTTTAGGATTATACAAAACTAGCGCTTTACTGAAAACACAAAATAATATAGGACTATGGTACAGTAAAAGCAAACCAATTAAGAACACTTTATAGAATCAAAATATTATTAATCCCTTTTAGGATCAATCCCTTTTAAGATAAAGCAACAATCCATTTTAGGACTTTATTATTTTACGTTTAATTTGGTGTCACTTCTGCACAATGGCTCAGTCCAATGACTGCTCTCGTTTTGATTCTTAAAAGGACATGTCATGATTAGTTTGTACACAAGTTCGAAGTAAGGCCATATTGATAGTATTAGGACTATAGACTAGCTTTAGAATTTGCATCAGGGAATGGTCTACGGAGGAAAATGTTAAATTAAGTGAAGCGTTTTCAGAGGATGATGTAGCTATAAGGCTAAGTGATTTAGAGAAGATAAATAACCATGATAGATTGATAGAAGAGTTCACGGAGATTTTACATGAAATAGCAGGCCCAGTTCTAGGAAATAAAGGAGGTTGTAAGGATATAGAATTTTTGATGAGGAATGTAGAATAAAAAAATTGGAATTGATTAAAGAAATGGAGATTTTGAGGGAAGAGGAAATAGAGGAAAATAGGCTTCGACTAGTAACAAGGTTTAAAAATGTTCGCCGGGAGTATAAACGCCTTTTAAAACAGAAGAAGAGACTGGCTATTCAAAAAGGTAAGGAGGAGCTGATCCAGTTTTATGAAAAGAGTGATACGCGGTCTTTCTGGAGACAGATAAAAAAAGGGGCCTCCATAGCTCAGCCAAAAGTACCTGACCCGAAAACATGGCCTACATACTACAACGACGCGGTTCAGGAAGACTATTCGTTTGACTGCTGGTTCAGCGACGAATTATCGAATACAGAGAATGAGACCAGTTTCCCACTGAAAGAACACGATTATGATCTGATAAAACCCGCATCGGAAGAAGAAATCGAAGAATGCATAAGCGCCATGGAAGGTGGATCAGCACCTGGTAGCAATGGAGTCCCAACAAAGATCTTGAAACAGTTCCAACTTTTATTTATGCCCATCTTCTTGGCTATCTTCAACTCAGTTCTGGCTTCCAGAGAATGGCCATCGCCGTGGAAAACATCCTTGATTTTGCCGCTATTCAAAAAGGGAGACCCAGCGGATCACGGTAATTATCGACCGATATCTTTAGTACCTAGTCTTAGCAAAATATTAGAAAGAATACTAGATGCTAGATTAGCTCATTGGTTAGAAAAATATAGGATTTTAAAGGAGGAGCAGGCAGGATTTCGGGATTGATATAATGCTATTGATAGGGTCTTAGTCCTACAGGCGCTTGTAGAGAAATATGCAAAAGGGAAGAATAGGTTGTACGTTGCATTTTTAGATCTAGAAAAGGCCTTCGACAGTATTGAGAGGATTTTCCTGTGCTTAGAACTGTTAAAGGTAGGCTTACTAAGACTTTTCGTTAGGATACTAGCTGGTATGTATAGAAACACATTTGGTATAGTTAAAGTTTTAGGGAAGGGATTATCGTTACCGTTTGAAATTAGAAAAGGAGTAAAACAGGGTAGTAGTATTTCGCCTAGGTTGTTCACGTTGTATATAAATGATATTGTTGACCATTTTAAAAAGGTATGGGCCCCTACAGTGTCACTAGGGAACCTGACGTTATCTCTGCTGCTTTTTGCTGATGATGCGGTGTTGATAGGCAAGTCACCAGAGGAGCTCCAAATCTTATTGAGTATATTAGAAGAATATTTAGATAGAAAGAAACTAGTGTTGAATATTAAAAAGACTGAGATTGTGGTTTTTAGAGGAATTCGTGTGAATAATGATGATCAAAAAGTAGAATTTTATTATAAAGGTGAAAAAGTAAAAGAGAGCGAAAATTTTAAATATTTGGGAGTAACACTTTCAGCAAAAGGAGGATGGAAAGAGCATGTAAAACAGATGATTAAGAGAGGGAAAGCAGTTTCAGCTGCCATTTTACGTAATTCAAGGCTTTCAAGTATAAAAGATCTAAAAATGCATAAATATGTTTTTAATTCTAAAGTTTTGCCTACTATCCATTACGGAGCTGAACTTTGGGGGCATGACCCGGCTCCACAATTGGAATCAATTCAGCTGCAACACTTTAAGAGATTAATTGGTCTTCACGTAACGACCCACAATCAGGCAATAAAAGGTGACCTAGGTATATTTTCGCTGAGAATGAGTAGATTAGCACAGATGATCCGGTACTGGCTAAAGGTTCTAAGTCTGTCAGAAGACAGGTTAGCAAAAGCAGCTTATGTGGAGATGCTACGGTCGAAACGTAAAAGATCGTGGCCGTATCAAATAAAAAATGTTTTAGATGGATTAGGATTATCATATATTTGGAATGAGGGGCTAGGACCCTCAGATCAGGGTGAGTCGTTTTTGGCTATGATTGTAGAAAGAATAAAAGACCAGGAAGTCCAAATGTGGACCCAGGCAGTTAAAACATCTGAAACATTGAAGTTTTATTCCCATGTAAAAGAGATATTTGGATTCAAATATTATTTTAAACTAGGATTACCGGGGGAGACATTGAGGACTTGGTTTCGGATTCGAGCGAATTGCCTGCCACTAAAAAATAGAAAAAGAGTATTTGAAAGAAATAGGGTGGCCCCAGATGCAAATGCGGATTACTCTTGCCCCAGATGTAACCTAGGTATTGAGGATGTGGCCCATATTCTCACCGAGTGCCAGCAACTTTCTCTATTAAGGGAAAAGTATTTTGAGGGTGGTAACTTGGAGTTCCCGGGGATCCTGAAAACGACTGTAAAAAGGTCAATCAGGCAGTTATGTAAATATGTAAATGAAGCGTTGACATCAATGAGTGAAACTTGATATTTATGTTCTTTTTCTTGTGGAGTGTAATTAAGAATACTGTTCTGTATGGCCTGTTTTTTGGCTTATAATAAAAAAATTATTATTATCATAGCTTGAAATTCACTCTTGTATAGAGAGAAATAATTGGATTTCCAGAGTTCATGTTATGTCTTATTTGATCTTTATTTCAAGTGATACTAAAGCATATTTCTTAAAATTTAAGACTGTATATTACCCACTATTAGCTGGAGAGAATAAAATGCTGCTTAGTAAATCAATCCAATATTTCTGTATACTGTTCAATTACTTCGCGGTTATTCAAAAATATTTAGTTTTACACTTGTGTTTTTAAGATAATTTCGATTGTATACAGAAAGTTACTTATGTCGAAACTGGTGTAAGACTATGAAAAGCTTTATAGATTCGTTTAGTGTTGCCAGGATACATACTCATTTTTGACTCTTAAATCAATAATCCTGTTTTTATACTTGACTTTTGTGTTTTCAGTAAAGCGCTAGTTTTGTATAATCCTAAAAGCATAGGGAAACATAATTAGTTGGTTTATTTGTACTAGTTATATTAATATATATTAAATAGGCTGTGAAGTAATAATTTTTGTCCGTTTTTAAGTTTCAACTTCGCTCTTTACTTCCCTCGGAAAAACTTTGTTTTTTTAAATTAATCTTTGTTCGTTTTTGATTAAAATTTAATCCAGAAACAACGCTGCCATGATCTTTTTTAATTATACGGAATAATGTACGCTCGTTTTAAGTTTTAATGTCACTTCTTAGTTTCAGTTTAAAATATTCACAAATATGACCTATGATTCAAGTGAACATACCACTCGATGCCTATTTTTTAGGTTTCTTCCAAATGTTATAATTGTTTTGGGGGCAAATTCAGTTTTAAACTCTTATGAAGAGAAGTTGTAACCACTTTGCATCCTATGTGCCATCCTACCTTTTTTATTGTTTTTTTTTTATTTATATAAATAGTTTTCCATTTTCTTTCCCTACTCAGCTTATCAAAAACTTGCATTTCCCCCTTAAATCAAAGAACAGAATATTTCCGCTATTCGCCGAAACAATTGATAAATAGCAGAAAACACTCCCTAGAGAATATGGAGAAAATAAGTCACATTTAGACGTTTAGCAATTAGCACTGAAAATACTTCCTAGAATACAATATTTCTTATGCCATATAAGAACACCGAATTTTCAACAACTCAGCATTCATATTTTGAACTAGCTAATATTCACTAAGTACATAAACTGAAGAAAAAATTAATTCCATGGATTCAACGACTGATTTTCAACAAAAAATGGTAAGTCTGTTATTATTTTCCTCAGGTTGTGAATGAAAAATATCTATATTGATAGCTTGTTCTATTCAAATATTTGATCATTTTTACTAAGGCAGCCACTGATGCCATAAAGAATTGCCCCTTCTCTCTCTGAAGAAATAAAATTTCAAACAAAATATCATTCAAAATATTGAATATAATAAGAAATCACTAATATTCTGATGAAGGGAGTGTGCAGGAGAAGCAGGCTTGCCACCCCTAGTGATTTATCACTATTTCTAGTGATTTTTATGTTGCCTAGTGATTTTTTTTCTAGATAGTGATTTTCGTTCTAAAACTAGTGATTTTTATCTAAATCTAGTGATTTTTCACGATATAGCGCGTAGATTCATGATTCAATTGAATAAATGATACAACTAGCTAACTATTAAAAAAAAAACACAAAATAGTGATTCACTACAGTTCCTAATATGTTCCAGATTAGCGTTTATGCAAATATACCGCCTTTGAAAGTACGTAGATGTGAGAAACAGCTTTCTAATGAGCCATTAAGCATCTCTCTTATGATTTTCTGGTAAGCCACTAGCCCTGGAAAAAAAAAGGAAAAAAAAGGGAGACAGATCAGTGCACCCATGCAAAAAAAGTCATTTTCCTTGGTGTTCAAGGTGGAGGACTGTAATTATCCTACAAAAAGTTTTCGAAAATGCTGATTCCAATGGTGCACTTTTTATTTCGATTTGACGCCATTTTCAAGGGGTTTCAGGCTCTTTTTGGAAATCACCATAAATTTCTTTTCGCAATAAACTTTTACTTCTAAGATTAACCGAAACAACAGTTACCATTCCTGATTCAGTGTCAAATGGCAATTTTTTCTCACTAGACAGTTTTGTTGAAGACACAATTTTCAATTTTTGATTTCTATGGGCTGTGGTTCGCTCTTTACTAGGTTGCTGCTGCCGCTGCAACCATGATAGGCTCAAAGATTCACTGAAGGCATTTTGGGTTTCTGCACATTATGAAATTGGGTACATGTCTGCTAAACAGGACACACTCAAGAATTACGCTGTCTAAAATCTGACAAAACCGGTTTGCCTCTCTGGAATCGGTTATGATTTGCTTATTTTAGTGAGAAAACTACGATGTAGGTATATATTTAATATTTAGATCTGTTTAGGGGTTAGGTTAGGTATTTAATATAATTCGTTCCGTGCGGCCTGCTTTCCATAATTCTTTGTTGTAGTTTCCTTAATTTTGTTTCTAAATTATTATATTATCATCACGTTTTGGTATGTTTCATTAGGATCACAGTATATAAATATTAGACAGTATAATCGTCCCCTATTATAAAAACCTGGACCGAGGTGCGAGTGCTCCGGAAAACGTAAAAACATAAGCGACATTAGATCTTTTCACGGGTAGACAAGTCAGATTTCTCTTGAACGCGAAACTTGGCTTCAACGTTGTAACACTAAATTTAAAAAAAACTAATTAATTTATTCCAATACATATATGAAACTCGGTAATTAGTAGTGCAATTTTATTATTAGATGTTTTTAGGAATTACAAGTAGGTTTCGAAGTCTCGAGTTGGTTTCAAAGGCATTTTGAGAAAGTTTCTGCCAAAATACATGTTCCAGGTTAATTGGACGGCTGATGGCAGATCAAATGAGAGGAGCTGTTTGTACTTGCTAATGAAAGAGTATGTGGGAGGAGCTGTTTGTTCGCACAGAGAATGAAGAGCCAGAAATCATCTGCGGTGAGCTTACTGCTGATTATTTTTATACTGTGCTAAAATCTTGACAAAACCGCTTTGCCTCTCTGAAATCGGTTATTATTTGCTTATTTTAGTGAGAAAACTACGATATAGGTATATTTTAATTAAATATTTAATATTTAGAGTTAGGGGTTAGGTTAGGTATTTAATATAATGCGTTCCGTGCGGCCTGCTTTCCATAATTCTGTGTTGTAGTTTCCTTTATTTTGTTTCTAAATTATTATATTATCATCACGTTTTGGCATGTTTCATTAGGATTAACAAATTTACTTCTTGGGTGTGTTCCATTTAACAGACAAGTACCGGAAATTGGAAGTGGTAAATGGTGTTTTCGAATGCATTGCTGAAGTATTGCTCAAGCTCTTCAATGTTCAATTTTTTTCACAAAACTATCAAACCAATCCCCCAGAGTGAGGTGAACTCGTTTGTGAGTCATATACTCAATAACAAAAATGAGTATTAATATCTTCAATTGCCGGAATAAAAAGATGCTCCTTCAACTCTCCACATGGTAATAAAACAAAACATCCAATAAATTCGACATAATAAACAAATACAATGAGGAGCCTCCACCCCAGAATCCAGGTTAAATTAAAAATTACTGATTAAATAATTCTTTAAATCAATTATTAACTCAACGATCCTTTAGAAACAGTTACTAGACTCTTATTATTCTATTGTATCATGGGCAAAGCACTATATGTATGAGTTTACATATACTAAAATTAACGGAGAGTAAAAGTGTATTAAAAATTTGAAATAGTAGTGTTTATTAATAGTAGATTTTTATTATTTTGTTTTTTCTTAAAATTGCCCAGTTTAGGGATGGTTTAGACAACCTCGTCCCCTCCCCAAAAAAAGGGTTTTTAGCCTGGCAAAGCAAGCTAAAATTATAATGTTTATGGGCAATAATTGTAATATTTAGAGTATTAATGGTGCAGCAGGGGGCGGAAAAGTCTGCATATACCCCCCCCCCCCTGAGAAAAAACCTAACTGCGGTTCTGGCACTTACACAGGGACCTATCGCGGACAATAGCGGAGTAGATCAGGAACACAAAAATGGTAAAACTAGAGGGAAACATAGAAAATTATGGGAAAATCTTGGGATTTCCAGTGGGTAAACAACCCTCTGTGAACATGTACACTCTTCCCATATGATCCCTTGTTTAGATAGCAATTTACAGTTGGCACAATTCATCTCGATCATAATTTTCTTCAATGACGGTTAGACATCTTAAATGACACACAGACATCTAACAATTATGAGATTTGAACAGTTGACGGTTGAACAACCCAGGGGTGATGTAACTGTAAGTAGAACTAGAACCATTGAGCTTGTCACAATTTATGACTCTACAAAAATAGTTAGGGCAAAATATGTAGTGATCCAGCAAAAGAAAGTTAACTGAGACCCTGTCCCAATTAAGACCTTGTCCCAATGAGGCGTCATTTTAGGGGGGAGGGAGTGCCAAAGGATTTTACGGGAATATATGTCCTTTGGACAGATTAGAGGAGGGATGTCCTTTTCTTTTATGCAGCTATAGATACTAATTACAGGGACAGAGGTGCAAAAAATACCATTGGGGATGCCCTAGTTTCATCAGTGCCCATCCCCCTCCAAAATCTTTTCGCCCAATAATCGTAGGTTGTGAGCGGCTGTGCCATAGACAAAGTTTAATCTTGCCAGTTGACTTATTCTTAAAAAGAGATATGCGAAAAACCTGGTTAAATTCACCTAATAATAGTGTCAGATTTCTAATTGCTCCGTCTGAACGCATAGTGGACAAGTTAATTATAGGATAAATGCAGATCTCATTTCTCTTCAAACCCCTTGTTTAGTTTAAATATTTATCAGCTGGTTTAATAATATTTCATTTGATCTGATCTTATTGTGGAAAGGGGGAGGGAAGGCAGCAAACAAACAAAAAAAAAACAGCAAAAAAAAACAGCAGCAAAAAAAATAAAAAGTCTGTTAAAATATACATTCGTGTTACAGTAAATACAGTAAAACTCGCAAAATCCAGAAACTTATGAAAAGCACTCAAATCCAAATATAATTGCATGTTTATTAACCCTAGCTCTACATCCCCTATACCCTATGGGGCTTTCAGTTTTGCGATAATAGGAAGTTCAATGATTAATGGAAAAATGCACTTAGAATAGGAAAAGATTGCAAAGTGTAAACTAAAAAAACCCTGATTTTACTAATCCTTCAATCTTCTTATGATACAAAATTTCTAGTACGTCACAGTTGTCTGTTTGTTTCTCTCTAATATCTATTTCCTAGAAAATCTCAATTTGCCAGACACTTTTCGTTTTCACATCGAAATATCTCAACACACGGGTCCATATTTCCCGACAAATCCTCTTTTAAAACCTTGCCTGTGTTACGCAAAAACACACGGTTTTTCAGTAAAACCTATGGAATTTAGGGCCAATCGCTTTTTTTTAATACTTGAAAACTAGAGATAGCAGCATTGACTCCAACCAGCTTGATTGGCACTGAGAAAGAGATGGTGCTTGCAAGTAATTTTTATTCCTGTGGGTCGTGTGTCTTCCATAAACACCAGCAGAATTTTTTTTTTCAAAATAGCAGGGGGGCATGAATGCCTTTCCTTGGGAGGATCAATCCTAAGCATTTTTTCGAATTCTTCAGGATAGGGAAGTTTTTGACATAGAAGCGACACTTTCCCATTTGAATATCTAGTTGGTCTTTTGAAGATTGCTACAGCCCGATCTAACCCCCTCCCTGCAGGCACCCATCACAACTTCTGTATAACGCAGTGAAATTTACATACGGTATGATAAGTATCAATTCACACACTATTTTTTTTTATCAGATTTTCTAGTAAGTGCCAAGTTCAGCTGACAGGCAGAATGCGAAGTGATTTTGTTGGTTGTTTATAACATGCAGAGGTCATTTTACATACAAATAGTTGGGATTTCGGAGAGATGCCATAATAACATAATGATTCAAACGGTATGGGATCTATTCGGTTTATGCACCGATCTGTAACGTTTATTGTCTGCCTTTCAACTTGGATTATAAATAATCTTCGAGCCTATACCTAGGTTTTGGTAAATAGGACAAAGGTTACTCAGTCTGCTTACGGATGAAGGCAGAGTTGCCAATAAAGGCGTATTTCAATCAAAATGATATTTTATCTACTAGCTAGCCTCGGACCGTCGGCAAGCCTGTTATCAATTATAAAGTCACCACATTTTCAGTTTTTCTCAACCGAAATTTTATTGTCCCTGTTCATTCTCAGAGTTTTAAAATTGTTCTGCAAAAATTTTAAAAAGAGTTTACTCACGCTGACGTATAACTCGGTATAACTTGCATGTAATTGAATTGACCAGATACTAGATAAGTTAGCCCCAATCCCTGCGTTTCATAACGCACTCTTTATTTTATTTTTATTTTAGGTTAAACATGTTATCTATGGCTATTGCCCTAGTTGAATCATTTGGTTAAGTTTGTAGAGTGTAGAGTGATTGGATTTCTCACTTTTTATCCAGCCTAATTTCAAAGGCATTACACATAAGTGATTTTCCATCTTATATAATATCCCTCTACCAAGAAGAAACAGCAGGGAATAAGTGTTTCAGTGTATCTACAGTTTCATTGTCCATCCCTTTTATAAATTTAAAAACAAACTTTCCGTAAAATAAGTTTTTCAAAGAAAAGTAAAGGCCATTTTAAACTTAAGCTCAGGAGATACAAATACCTGTTAAAATTCAAACTCAAAACGACCAGAAATTACTATTAAAGAATAAATGAAACCCAAAACGAACAAAAATTAAATAAAAAATCATAGCAAAAAACATACAACAAGTTATATAAATGAATAAATAGATCTTAAAGCGAGTAATGCTTAGATTGAATATGAAAATCAAGCTTAAAACGAAAACAAATATTTTTCTATTAAAGTATAAATGAAACTTAAAACGAACAGAAATTAAATAAACAATCAATACGAACAAACATACAATATATATTAATGTTAAGGAATAAATAAATCTTGAAACGAGTGAAACTTAAATTGAATATGCAAATCAAGTTTGAGTCGAATAAAAATAACTACAAACAAGAGTTTGGGTATCGTCTCATTGCAGAAGCCTAAAACCTACTGCGTCATTGGCGCTTTACTGAAAACAATTCTTAGAAATATTTTCACTTTTGTAACTTTAAGAAATAAAAAATTAATTAAGATTTTAGTGAATAAATATCAGCATATGTATATTAAATTGACAATGCACATTTTTTTTTAGTAAACTCATTTGAATTTTTTTTTCAGTAAAGTACAAATTATATTCTGGCTTTTAGAAAGCATAGGGGTTTTGAACCCTACTCACATTAATTTATGCTCGTTTTGAGTTTGACTCTAATATTTATTTTAATTTTTGTTCGTTTTGGGTTTCATTTATTTATTGATACTTATTTGGGGTAGTTGTATGCTTGGTAGATTATATGATAGTCCGGACGCCAGGTGTTGAAAATGTGAACCATACCACGACGGAATGGGGCTGCTACGAGAATTAGCCTACCCTCCACCCCCTAAATTGACCATGCGGATTCAAAAATACCAATGGCACTTGCTTGCGAGTTGTGGAACACTCCGAAACTTGACATTTTATTATATTTTGGTGTTTCATGCAAGAAAATGCATGTTCCACAAAGTTTGAGGTGCAGTTTTCCGCTCAAATAGAAATGCCTAGAAGCCATAGAATGTTTTCATAACAAACTAACACGATTAGTTACAAAAAATGGTAGAGTTAAAAAAAATGGCAAAGCTATATGAGTCTTGAACAGTCTTGGAAAGTATAAAGAAAATCAAGCTGAATATTAGATATATAATGATATTAATTGTTGAAAGATCCATCAGTTCAAGATTTTTTTTTCGCTGTAATTTTTATTTTCATTGTCAATGCTGTAAGAACTGGAAAATAATAAATTTGTAATAAACGAGTAATTCGTTTTCAGTGAAGCACCAATGACGCAGAAGGCTTTAGGCTTCTACAGTTAAAGAAGGGGGCAGTATCCAAATTTTGCTTGTAGTGAAACTATATTTGTCTTGACCAATCTTGAAAAGAACTAATAAATTAAACTGAATATTTGATGCATAATGATATTAATTGCTAAAAGCTCATCAGTTCAAAATTCTACTGTAATTTCAATATTTATTTTCAATATTAAGTACAAAAGAAACCATTTGTAATATAATTCGTTTTCAGTAAAGCGCCAATGACGCAGTAGGTTTTAGGCTTCTGCAGTGAGACGATACCCAAACTCTTGTTTGTAGTTATTTTTATTCGACTCAAACTTGATTTGCATATTTAATTTAAGTTTCACTCGTTTTAAGATTTATTTATTCATTTACATTAATATATATTGTATGTTTGTTCGCACTGATTGTTTATTTGATTTCTGTTCCTTTTAAGTTTCATTTATACTTTAATAGCAAAATATTTGTTTTCGTTTTAAGCTTGATTTTCATATTCAATCTAAGCATTACTCGCTTTAAGATCTATTTATTCATTCATATTATTACTTGTTGTATGTTTTTTGCTATCTCCTGAGCTTAAGTTTATTTGTATCTCCTGAGCTTAAGTTTAAAATGGCCTTTACTTTTCTTTGAAAATCTTATTTTTCGGAAAGTTTTTTTTTAATTAATTTTTGTTCGTTTTTGATTGCAAAAAGTTTCAAGTTTTTATGGCATGGGGGGGGGGTGCTTACTGTCCGATTATTCTTGACTTTAAAAAACGGATCTAGAACTTTCAATTTAAATCGAATGAGGCTTTTTTCAAGTCTATACGATTACCTCTTTGGTAAAAACCTTATATATGAACAATTGACATCTTGCATAACTTGTGGACAGCGATTGACAACAATGAATAGATTGAAAAAATAGCTCCAATAAGGGGGTTTAGACCATTTCACTTGCTGACACAAAGGGATCACGACTGTTTGGAATTGACCTTAATAGGAATTTGTGTGCCAAAACAATTTTGCATCTACCACAGAGTATGTATTTTAACCTTATAATTGGATAATTATAATAGATTTCCTATGTGTTCTTCCCATACAAAACCCCTTCCCGTAAGTTATAAACCCCCCTTAATAAGTTATGCCCCAGGGCATAACTTACAACGCCTACCCCTGGGCCCTGGTGGGCTGTGTCAACACCGGAGTTTTTTGTTATCAGAACTTTGAACTATTTTAACAAAATGTCTATCTCAAAATTTTTATCTTATGCATTTAAGGCGTGGAAGAGGGAGAGGGGCTAGTTGCCCTTCAATCTCTTTTGACTCTTAAAAAGTGAACAAGAACTTTCAATTTTCAATCAAATGAGCCCTCTTTAAAGTTTATACGAGCATCCCTTCCATAAGAAATAATATGAAGGATTCGGAGAATCCTTAAATTACAACCCTTGCCCTGAGGGCTTTGGAGGAGTTGTAATCCTCAAAGACCTAATTTCCAAAACTTAAAACTACGTTTAATAAAATGGCTGTCTTAAAATTTTGATTTGATGTGTTTGGGAAAAAGGTGGGCGTGAAAGGGGGGTTAGTTGCCCTCAAATCACTTTCGACTATTAAAAAGGGCACTAGCACTTTAATTTCCAATCGAATGAGCCTGTTTTGAAGTTTCTACGACAACGCCTTCTATAAAAACCTTATATGCCCCCAGGGCATAACTTAAAACCCTTGCCCTAAGGGTTGTGGGGGAGTGTCCTCCTCAAAAATATATTTTCAATCTGGAAATCAACTACGGTGAACAAAATGGCTATCTCAAAATTTTGATTGGATGTGTTTGGGGGAATGATGGGCGTGGGGGGGGCTAGTTGCCCTCCAATCACTTTTGACTATTAAAAAGGGCACTATCCCTTTGAATTTCCAATCGAATGAGCCTTTTTTGAAGTTTCTACGACAACGCCTTCTATAAAAACCTTATATGCCCCCAGATCATATCTTAAAACCCTTGCCCTGAGGGTTGTGGGGGATTGTCCTCCTCAAAACATGTTTTCTATCTGAAAATCAACTACGCTGAACAAAATGGCTATCTCAAAATTTTGATTGGATGTGTTTGGGGGAATGATGGGCGTGGGGGGGGCTAGTTGCCCTCCAATCACTTTCGACTATTAAAAAGGGCACTATCCCTTTGAATTTCCAATCGAATGAGCCTTTTTTGAAGTTTCTACGACAACGCCTTCTATAAAAACCTTATATGCCCCCAGGGCATATCTTAAAACCCTTGTCCCGAAGATTCTGGGGGAGTGTCCTCCTTAAAAACATATTTTCTATCTGGAAATCAACTACGCTGAACAAAATGACTCTCTAAAGATTTTGATTGGATGAGTTTGGGGAAATGATGGGCGTGGGGGGGGGGGGCTAGTTGCACTCCAATCACTTTCGACTATTAAAAAGGGCACTAGCCCTTTAATTCCCAATCGAATGAGCCTCTTTTGAAGTTACTACAACACCTTCTATAAAAACCTTATATGCCCCCAGGGCATAACTTAAAACCCTTGCCCTGAGGGTTGTGGGTGAGTGTCCTCCTCAAAAATATATTTTCTATCTGGAAATCAACTACGCTGAACAAAATGGCTATCTGAAAATTTTGATTGGATGTGTTTGGGGAAATGATGGGCGCGGGGGGAGGGGGGCTAGTTACACTCCAATCACTTTCGACTATTAAAAAGGGCACTAGCCCTTTAATTTCCAATCGAATGAGATGTTTTGAAGTTTCTACGACAAAGCCTTCTATAAAGACCTTATATGCCCCCAGGGCATAACTTAAAACCCTTGACCTGAGGGTTGTGGGGGAGTATCCTCCTCAAAAATATATTTTCTATTTGGAAATCAACTACGCTGAACAAAATCGCTATCTCAAAATTTTGATTGGATGTGTTTGGGGGAATGATGGGCGTGGGGGGGGCTAGCTGCCCTCCAATCATTTTCGACTATTAAAAAGGGCACTAGCCCTTTGATTTCCAATCGAATGAGCCTGTTTTGAAGTTTCTACGACAACGCCTTCTATAAAAACCTTATATGCCCCCAGGGCATAACTTAAAACCCTTGCCCTGAGGTTTGTGGGGGAGTGTCCTCCTCATAAATATATTTTCTATCCGGAAATCAACTACGCTGAACAAAATGGCTATCTCAAAATTTTGATTGGATGTGTTTGGGGAAATGATATGCGTGGGGGGGGAGGGGGGCTAGTTACACTCCAATCATTTTCGACTATTAAAAAGGGCACTAGCTCTTTAATTTCCAATCGAATGAGCCTGTTTTGAAGTTTCTACGACAACGCCTTCTATAAAAACCTTATGTGCCCCCAGGGCATAACTTGAAACCCTTGCCCTGAGGTTTGTGGGTGAGTATCCTCCTCAAAAATATATTTTCTATCTGGAAATCAACTACGCTGAACAAAATGGCTATCTCAAAATTTTGATTGTATGTGTTTGGGGGAATGATGGGCGTGGGGGGTCTAGTTGCCCTCCAATTATTTTTGACTATTAAAAAGGGCACTAGAACTCTCGATTTCCAATCGAATGAGCCCCCTTTGAAGCTTCTACGACGACCCCTTCCATATGAAGTGCCTCTGGGAAAAAAAAAATAATAATAAATAATAAAACATTGGAGCCGTATGGCCTTTACTATAGGCAACGCTACAGCGTTGCCTCTGATTAGCAAATGAAAAGCAACAAAAACAATATTAAGGAAACAAAATGAAAAAAACCTAAAAGTCATGTTATATCTCGGAACTGATCTTTTCCCCGAATGCGCTACGAAATAGGAGGGCTGATCTACTTGTGTATAGGGCAAGAAAAAAAATGGAAAAGCAAAATGATTTCGCCAATAAAAATTTCTTAAATAATTAACCAGATAACCATTCTTCGGCTTGGCTGACATCATTCGCTAGAGGACTATCGGGATCAGATAACCTTTAAGCAGCTTATTTTAGACAGAACACTCTTACTGCTGCCACTGACAGTGCCACCAGTTCTTGTAAATTTTTGTATTATTTCAATAGATTTTATAGATATAGTTCTAAAACGCGATATCTGAGAGACTTTAACCTTCCTTTTTTTCACAATATAGAAATTATTTCCGTACTTCTGTATTATACCGAACACACTTAAGAAGTGAAGTCAGTTAATCATTTGCACAATAATAAAACATAGTTAAAACATTGTGCATGCAGCCCCACTATACTTAACCCCCTACCCCCCCCCCCCCCCCTAATGTGCAAATATATAGCCCAAACTATATATTTCCTATCTATTCTCCCAATGCGTCTCAGTTGTTTCAACCCGTGCACCTGTAAATTAAATCAATTGTGACGAAACAAAAACTGAAAAAACGAGTTACGGATGGCAGAAAGCATTGAAAATATGTAATTTGGGATATATATTTGCACATTAGGGGGGGGGGGCTTGCGGTGGAAGTATAGCGAGGCTGCATGCAAAATGTGTTAACCATGATTATTGTGCATATTATGAAGTAAGAATGATTAACCTAACTTCACTTCTCGGGTGTAATCGGTATAATACACAAGTACCATTATTTTTACGGTCAAAACAACCTCCAACAAGCAATACACATCCCCCCTAAAAAACAGGTTGGAATATCATAGCAGCCATCGACTTTATCGAAATATTACTGAGTAGCCACTCATCGCACCGAAAAAGTTGCTACAGTGAAAAAAAAGAACAACAATAAGATACTTACGCATTTACGGTAGAAATTGTTTGGAAGTCCAGCGATTATTTTATGCCCCGTTTTTCGTTCATGTTTATGAATAAATATCTGAAAAAGAAAAGCTATCAATCTTCAAGTTTCTAATTCTTTTATAGTATATTACATAACAACATGGTTATCATACCATTGTTATTATCATTGCTGCAGCGTCGAGCGAGGAAATTCAAACTAGATAATAAAAAGTCAATTGTTTACGACAATTAAACTATAAAAACAGTATAAAAATGTGGATAACGGTGCCAGATGCGAAACACCGGAAATATTAAATCACTCAGTATTATTATTTTTCTTTTTTTCCACAGTATAAAAAGTAGTCGACAATCGTTCCTTATGCAGAAACAAATCTCAAACAGAGGCGAAGCAAAGGTCGTCCTGCACTGGCGCAGTGAGATTGATTTCTGCTTGGTAATATGGGACCCAGAGTTCGAACTCAGCTGAGCCGCAGCAACCCACTGTAGGGTTCAGAACATGATTCCGATGACGAGATATGTGAAAGCTTCTCCATACTAATTCAAATGAAAAGAAGAAGGATCCGGGGTTTTAAGGGCATGAGCCCCCCTAAAAGTTGCTCTAACTACAGGAATGGAGGGAGCTGAAAGTTCGCTGGTGCCCCTAAACATCAATTCTGTATCCGCCTCTGTCTCGAACACCCTAAATGAGACTCTTGAAGAGGACTGATTATTGACATTGATGGCGACGAGTGGGCGTCCACTTTCCAGCACCTGGTGTACATCTCAGAACCCCACATATGCTGCACAGTTCCACCACGCTTGGCACAGTCTCCGCCTTGCTTGGCACACTTCCACTACGTTAGACACACGCCACCTCGTGGTCGTGATTTCTGAAAGCGGTCGCCTTCTCGAAGGGCGAGAGGTTCTGAATAGCACTAAATCCAGGGAGAGGAGGGCTAGGGGCCAGAAGTTACATCCTGAGACGCTGCTTGAGAGCACTGATATCCATCCCTGAAAATAAGCATCAAATAGAGGCCATAAACAATAAATTTCATTATACCGAGATATAAACAAGATTAAAATGATTGGCTCTAACCCCCTCAAATTGCTGGGAAAAAAAGAATGTTTGGCATCCATACTTCAATAATCAAACCCCCGGTCCCCATTACCACCAAAGGCCATATCATCATTTGCGCTTTATTGAAAACGCCACATATTTTTTATGTTTTCTCGTTCACAGCTACAATATCAAAATTCAAAAAATCAAAAATTGCCGAAACTTCTAGGAATTCATATCATTACATATTAAGCAATCAGTCTGCTTTCATTACTTCTTTCCAGTCACCTTGATTTTTATGGTGATTTTCTTCTTCTTCTTTTTTTCCTGTCGATGTTCTGACAACAAAAATCATACTTTTCATAACAAATATAGTTTTCCATAAAACCCACCTGACGCTCAAGCCGTTTAGAGGGACTAAAAGAAAGAGGGAGTAACACCACTCTTGTTTGTAAATAGTACCTGGCTGTCTGACATTATTATATTTTTTTATACTGTTACTGATGTTATGACAAATGACAAAGTGCTAGAAATAAAAAGCATTTTCATTAAAGCTAAAATGACGTTAAGGTTTTTAAAGGCCTTAGGGGCCGGAGCCTTACTCCTGTTTGTGGAAATTTCTATTCGTTTTAAGTTTGCCTTGATTAGCATAGGTTACCTTTATATTTGATGTGATTATTTGTTTTAATTGATGTCCCTTTTTTGTATTCATAAACTCATTAACAGTAATTTATGTTCCTTTAAGCCTGGAATTAATCTAAGACTCTATTTCTGTCTGTCTTAGGTTTTAACATGGCTCTACTTTTTTTTCATTTTTTTTAAATAAGCCCAATCAAATCGGTAAAATTTAGGTTTTAAACCCCACAGAAAACAACATACTTCGATTTAATGCATTGGACACGTTAACCATTAGATAAGAAGTTCCCACATCTTAAGGTTTATGTCCACTCTGAAAAACGCAGTTTTACGACGATCTTGCAGTTGTAACTTGCACAAAAAGAACAAAATACTTATATCATTGGATTCATTAGTTGCAGATCTATCCATTCACCGAGCCAGAATTATGATATTACTTAGAATTTTTCTTTAGGAACATTCTGAACTTACTTAAAAAATCGGGAAACGGCCCTTTTTTCAACGATTTTTAATCAATTTACAGCGCATTTTTAATCTAAAATCTTCTACACCAAATTTCAAAAATATGATTCGGCAGATAGATAGAATTGAATATCATTTATGGAATGATATCAAAATTGTCTTTTTTCTTTGATATACAAAAACCGTAGGAAAGCAGAAAAATAACATCCTAAAAATTACATAGAAAACATAATCCTTAACCATGATTTTCGTAAACCGGGTGCCCAAAACTTAAACTGAAAGGAAATAACAAAGGCAAAAGGCAAGGCACAAGGCTTTTATAGAAGGTGAAAAGGATGGAGGTACTGACCATGTTGGTTGGTTAGAGAAGTAACGTCCGCGAGGGAGCTGACCCAAGGTTTGGTACCAGCTGCAGCAAGTTATCAATGTATCAAGACAATTAGATTTCTTTTTGTGTATACTGCTGAACATACACCAAGACAAGATAATTAGACACATCATCTCTTCAAAATAAATATGCCATAAGGAGAGGGCAACATCTATTTCCTGTCTTCAAATGCACGAGAGCTTAATCCAACATCTGCTACTTTTTTGCATTTTATTAGTTCAACCCCAGAACATTAAGAATTGTCTGATTCTAAAATATAGAACAAGAATTCACTGAACAATTATTTGTTTCTTATTTATAGCTCTGAGTTTTAATTCAAACGAATTCAAAAGACAAACACGTCTAGATTCCAAATTTTCGTAGCGATGCATATGAGGTACTACCCAGAAAACAGCCCCATTCCTACATAATACATCTCTGACCGTTGCCAGTATACGGTACACACATATGAAAGATCGGTAATTATTTACTGACTAGCCAAAGAACCTGCCAGACGACAGGGATTTAATAAGAGGAAAAAAGTAGCGAATGCTGTTTTGTGAGGACCGCATAGAAAAAAAAATATTTGCCTCTTCAAACAAACTTATTCGTAGAACTCCACTACCTCTACTAAATTCCCTTGCTCCCAAGCCTATCCCACAACCAAAAAAAGAAAGAAAACGATAGGATACTCCCTATGATGATCACACACCACCTTTCTAAAGCACTTACAAAGATTATAAAAGTACTCCAGAGCAGCGTTGCCAATGCTGTGAAGAAACCTTTACCAGTTTCCCAACTAAAATTGTACCACGAGAGATAAAACTGTGCTATCTGAACAGCAGGTTAAAAATTTTCGGTAACAAGACAAAATTTTCAATGAACTAAAACTTGAACAGATCTGACAGTAAGAAATGAGCAAATAAAACAAAAACGTACCAGAAAACTTGTAGTGTACAAAAAAACTACAAATGAACTGAATTGTATCAGAGCCTCTAAATTGCACCAAAAACGGTACAATTGTACCGCCTTGACAACGATCCTCTAGAGAAATACGCACTTCAGGTAATATAACACCATGTGATAGTTTCAGATTAGTGAATGGCTAGGAGTTACGGACACTTTTCAATTACATAACATAATATGAGGTAGAGGCAAGGCCGTATCCAAGGGGAGGGGTTTAACGGAGTTGCCCCCCCCCCTCCAAAAAAGAATTGCCCGACTCATAAAAACGTAACAAAAATGAATATAAACAAATTTTTGATGATTAAAAAGAAAATTATAAACCCCCTCTCCAAAAGCCTGGATATGCCCTTGGGTTGAGGGACTATGCATTGTATACATCGTATTACCAAAACGGTAAGCACAAGGTTCTTGTTATTACATTGGAGAATACATGACAAGCAATAGCTCCAGACACAATTGTTGGCTAATGACGACGATGATTGCAACTACAGAGTTGAGGAGATTGAAATGTATAAGGGGAAAAACTATAGCGCAGACTCATGGATTAATTTTTTTCTACCATTTAAAAATTAAAATCATAAGAAGTGATACAGCCTAATTGTTATTTAATAACAGTCCAGTAGAGCATACACACTCCCCATATAGTCATGCTGATACTCAGGGATAAAACCATCGTTAAACGAATTTCTATAAAGAACCTTATTATTTGAGGTTACCCGTAGGTCAATTTCGTAATTATGACGGTCATGTAATTTTTCTTTTTATGAAGTCACGACTTGACATATGCATGTAAAATTGTTGTTACATGAAGTATATTTCGTGTTCTAATTGAGGACGGTGAAAATACCGTGGTGTATTTTGATAAAATTTAATGGTATTTGGGATCATGAAGAATTGAGATTCCAGGGGCGTCGTTTAGTTTTACTATCGTTTTATTAGGATGCAATTGCGAATACATATGAAAGATTGTACATTGAACATATAATTTTATATTGTTATTTGTAACTTAATCCAAGCGAACAATTAAGAGAAAAAGTTTACCAAAAAGGACACTACTCTGAGCTTACTCATCAAACAGTTCGTGGTAACGAACTGTAAGTAAGGAGCGAAGCTCTAATAGTAATAGTAACCGAAGCTCTAAAAAAGGGATTTTGATACCAATAGATACATCAAAAGAATCAGATTGTAATGTTAATTTCAAATATATAAGTTTCATCAAGTTTAGTCCTACACATCAAAAGTTACGCGCCTGAGAAAATTTGGCTGATTTTCGAAAAAAGAGGGAAAGACCCCCTAAAAATTATAGAATCTTAATGAAAATCACACAGTTAGATTCAGCGTATCAGAGAACCCTACTGTAGAGGTTTCAAGTTCCTATCTGCAAAAATGTGGAATTTTGTATTTTTTGCCAGAAGAAAGACCACGGATGCTTGTTTATTTGTTTTTTGTTTGTTTTTTTTTCTCCAGAGGCGATCGTATCGACCCAGTTGTCCTAGAATATCGTGGGAGGGCTCATTGGAATGGAAATTAAGTCCTAGTGCCCTTTTTAAGTGATCAAAAAAATGGAGGGTACCTAGGTCCCCTCCCACACTCATTTTTTTCCCAAAGTCACCCGATCAAAATCTTGAGAGAGCCATTTTCTTCAGCATGGTCGAAAATATGATAACTATGTCTTTTAGGATGACTTAATCCCCCAAAGTCCCCGGGGGGAGGGCTGAAAGTTATGTGCTTTACCCAATGTTAACATATAGCATTGGTTATTGGGAAGCATACAGACGTCTTCAGGGGGATTTTTTCTGGTAGTGGGGGATGGATCGGGGGTTATGTGGGAGGATCTTTACATGGAGGAAGTTTTCATGTGGGAAGGGACAGTGCTATGAAGGGGGTGCCGGATTTCCCAGCATTATTTAAAAAAAGATCAGAAATTAAAAAAAAAGTTTTTCAACTGCGAGTAAGGAGCAACATCAAAACTTAAAACGAACAGAAAATATTACGTATATGATTGGGTTCGCCCCCTAGTCAATACCTCGCTCTTTAAGCCAAATATTTTTTTGTACTTTCATAAGAGCTATTTATTCTAATTAACAGCCTTTGTGATTAAGGGTCATTTTTAAAGAATTGGAACGAAATTCGGACTTTAGCTTAAAGAGCAAGGTATTGACTAGGGGGCGAACCCCCTAATATACGTATTAAAAACATATGAATATAGATATTCGTTACGTAAGTTAATTCGTAAGTTACGTATATTTATTACTAACAAAAACGTTCGTAAATAAAATTAAACAACGTTCGAGAAAGTCATTTAATCAAATAAAAGTAAAACTAACATGCAAATTTGGGTGTTGATTATTCACGTACGGTGAGCCAAAATCAAAACCTGCATTTATTCAAAAACGTTCAAAAATGAAATAAAAAACAAGTTTTTTTTAACTGAAAGTAAGGAGCGACGTTAAAAGTTAAAACGAACAGAAATTTTTCCGTATATGAAAGGGGCTGTCCCCTCCTCAACGCCTCGCTCTTTACGCTAAAGTTTGACTTTCCCACAACTGTATTTTTTTAAACAATAAAAAACTTTAGCCTAAAGAGCGAGGCGTTGAGGAGGGGACAGCCCCTTTCATATACGCAATAATTTCTGTTCGTTTTAAGTTTTAACGTCGCTCCTTACTTTCAGTTAAAAAAACTTGTTTTTTTATTTAATTACTCAAAGCTTACCAAAAAGTTCTGTCAGGAATAATATATACCCGCACAACGCTCAGTTTGGGACAAAAGAAATTTTATGGAAGCAAAATTTAGGAACTCTTTCAAAAATTTCTAGTTTTAAGGACTTTCCCCACCAGAGCCAAAGCCAAAATAGGAGCATTTTACTTTCAAAAGGTTTTGTGCTTCTTTTTTGCTCTCAAGTCCGTTCAACAAATTCCTTCGGAAGGTTTTTATTGATTTACGCGAGGCTTGAAAGTCACATGATAAGCAAGTGGCCCCACAACCCTATGAAGGAGGCCACTTTCCCCTAATAAGCTCCCTAGAGTGTGTACTGTTGAAATTCCCTTTTAGCCCATTGAATACAGGACAAGAATTAATCACATGAACAGGTCGTTTTTGGTTATTCAACTCATTCACAATAAATCTTGTATGATTTATTATCAGAAGCCAATCCTCAAGGACTAGAAAGCAACTACTGTCACTAGCATATAAGCTTTAGGACGTTTCTAGACATCATTTAAATATTAAAATAGGTCAAAGCAAGCAAGCACGTAGGACTGAAGTTCCAGTTCCATCCACAAATATGTAGAATCTGTGCATTATAAAAGGAAATTATCAAAGTTGGCTGCTTTTCGGATGCTCAATAGAGATAATAGTTTGTTTTTTCTCTGTTATTATGAAAGCAGCATAAGGACTGGCGAGTACATCCATTACTGTATAACCTATTGCACACAGTCAGCAAGTTTAATTAAAAGGTGACAAACATAATAATTAGTTCGTAAGTATATCCTATTTTCTCAAATGGTTGAGGGATCGATTTATAACTTTCAAGTACCATATTTTTGGGAGGGAGGGGGCAGTAACGGATCCAGAGGGGGGACGCGCGCCCCCTAACGTAGTCTAAAGTAGTGTAATTTACTTAATTAACTCAAGTTCGCGTTAATTAAACTTGCTCCTAACGCAAGTTTATCGGATCAACCTATTTTGCCCCCCCCCTAAAAATTTTTTCGGATAAACCTATTTTGCCCCCCCCCCTAAGAAATCCTGGATCCGCCCCTGGGAGGGAGGGAGGTGTTAAGAGGACCTACAATTTTGTGGCTGAGGAAGGGCGGTAACCTATTTTTTTCTGCTCCTCACAAAACGGTATTAGCTAGTTTTTTTATGCCTGCCGCTCGACAAGCTCTTTCCCTATCCCTAGTAAACGAATCCCTTCAGAAATTTTTCTTTCCTTTAATTTCTTAGATTAGCATGAATAATAGCAAATAATATGGATATAAATTGGATATAAAAATTATTAAATGCTCCATTTTGATAAAAACCGTCCCATGCATTCTGTTTTGGAAGTAGGGATGTCCATATAAGAATTTACGACATGATTTTACCTGCTTGGGTGGAATCTTTGCAGTGTAGCCGCTGTCGAAGGATGAATGAAAAATGTGTTTCCATGCAATTCTTTTTTAACAGGAAGCATGTGTTTTACTTCTAATAGGGGTGCGGAGCATAGCTTCGGCTTTCGCTCTTCATCAGCGGTCTGTAACTCGGTATCGGTATGAGATGGAAATCTCGTAAAAAGTTGATGGAACGGAGAAGAAAGCTTCCTAGACAGAGGCGTCAATTTATGAAAATTTAAAGGGGAGGGTGTATTTTTAAATATCTAGGAGGGAAAATCAGGCGTTTTTTTCATTTTTTTAACAAAAATACCAAAAACGACATTTTAAATCGAAAAGACGACGAAAAAAAAGCATTTTTCTAAAACTGAGGGAGGCAAAAAAACAAGGGGCCACACCCGTCCAACTGAAGCCGCTGCTCATTGGTGGGGGTAACATAAGCTCTTATCAGCAAAACTTTTAAGAGGACTGGTTGCCAGATTTAAACATTAATTAGTTAAAAGCAAGACTAAGTCCCTGTGTGTAGGGTCTAGGTAGAGTATATGACTAAATTGAGTTGGATGATTTGCCCCCAGCCGGGAATGGTACTCCGGCAGACGGAATAGAATCAGAAGATCAGCACCTGCACTATGCCAACCATTGGTCTATCAAACATTCCGTGGTAACGAACTTTAAGTAAGGAGCGACTCGGCTCAATAGTAACCGAAACTGTAAAAAACGGAAGTTTAATATCAATAGATATATCAAAGAATCAGCTTATTACGCAGATCCCAAATATATAAGAATCATCAAGATAAAATCATAGTGTTGCCCATCAAAAGTTACGAGTCGGAGAATATTTGCCTGATTTTTGGAATAGGAGGGAAACACCCCCCTAAAAGTCAAAGAATTTTAATGAAAATCACACCATCAGATTCAGCGTACCAGAGCACCATACTGCAGAAGTTTCAAGCTCATATCTGCAAAAATGTGGAATTTTGCTATTTTTGCCAGAAGACAGATCACGGATGGGTTTTTTTTTTCAGGGGTGATTGCATCAAAATAATTTTCCAAGAAGATCGGGAGAGAATGCTTTCGAACAGATATTAAAAGATCTAGTGCCCTTTTTAAGTGACTAAAAATATTGGAGGGCAACTGGGCCCCCTCCCACGCCCATTTTCCCTAAAATTACCTGATCAAAATTTTCAGATAGCCATTTTTTTCAGTATAGTTAAAAGATAAAATAATCATGTCTTTAAGTGTAAAATGACTCCCCACGGTCCATGAGAAGCCTGTAAATTATGAAACTCGCCCATTGTTTACGTATAGCATTTGTTATTGGGAGGTATACAGACATTTTTCCGGGAAGTGTTTTTGCTTGGGGTGGATTTCTGGGCCTATAGGGAGAATTTTCCCTGGGGAAGGAAATTTCTGGGGGTTGAATATTCCAGAAGAAATGCTACACTGGAGGGATTTGACAGAATTACTATACAAAATTCTTTATAATTATCGTACATTCTGTTTGCCAAATTTTTCATGTCGTGATGTTCTGAACTGAATTGCCTGAACCGAACCAAGTCCCTATGTATCAGAAATATTTTTAGATCATATAGTAGCCTACAGAGATACGAATGTTGCATATGCAATGACAGGTCCAATATGATGCAATCTAACTTCAAATAAAAACGTATTCAGTCCATGGAAGTTACTATTGTTTGAATTTTTTCTAGCAACTATCGTAAACTAATTGAAAAGTTATCTTTCAAAACTGGATATCCTCATCTATAATCTAAATTTACAGCAACTTTCAACAAGAAGACAATGTTAAAATTAGAAAATGTTACGAAAGATTATGTTCACATAGAGCACAATTTTGATAGAAAATATTCTTACCAAAAAGATCGACTTAATTTTTAGTAGGTTTTATCAGCCCCCCCCCCTGCATTGCCTGAACATAGTCCCGGGCTATAAGCATAAGTTTGCTAGACAAATTCTGAGGATTTGCAGTATTTTTCGTACTTATTTCTCATATCCTAGATACGAGTCTGAAAAGACGATTCATATTACCAAAATAGCCTAATGCAAATTTGAAAAAAAAGCCTGGAAAAATCAGCGGTATCCCTTTAATGGTTGATTAGCCTACTTCTTAAAGAAACGTGCTAAATAAATAAAAGTTAAAAAAAAATGCAGGGGGCCCCCGCATTAGGAGGGCCCAATACGAATTTGAAAAAAATAGTCTAGAAAGATCAGCGGTATCCCTTTAATGGTTGACTAGCCTACTTCTTAAAGAACATGCTAAATAAACAAAAGTAGTATCATTAATGTCGGGGGCATGGGCTATATAATATTTTTTCTCAACATTATTAGGGGGGGGCCATACTCCTAAACGACGCCACTGGTATCCAGAAGGAGTTAGGGGGTTTGGATCCCTTCCCCCAAAATTTTGCCCGACTCGTAAAAACGTAACAAAAATGCACTTGAACAAATTTTCTATGTGGAACTTAAAATAGCAATGAAAACTTAAAATAAATATATTTTAAATTATTTGAATAATCATAAATTATCCCTTATCACAAAAAATCGATTTGCTTTAAATTTCAAAATCTTTTTTTGTTGATTTCGATGGTAACGCGGGACCCTTTCAAATGTGGGGCCCAATTAGGCCCAATCACTCCAATCCCTTTTTATCCGGCCCTACGGTTGGGTGCATTGTCAGAAAAGAGAACATGATATTTGGAAAGAACATGTAAATTTTTCGTTATTCATATTATTGACTTACGAATAAAGTAAACATACCACTCGATGCCTACCTCCACTCCTTCTCCCTCTAGAGGATCCTGACCTATGATGACCTTTAAAAATTTGTGAGTTATAGAAGTGAAACCTTGCAAACTAGATCTTGTGCTTAAATGCCGACAACAAAATTGTTTTCAGCTTCACAACTTGGCTCAATCCCAATTTATAAGGTTTTGAAGATTTGCAAATACATTTCCTAAATTTTGGAAATAAAACTTTGATATGGCTTAAAATTCTGCTCAGATAACTGAAATTGTATTTTCAGAGCTAAAACCAGAGAAAAAGAAACTGATAACTGAAAATTAAGGTAAAATGTTGTTTTGTCAAAATTTCAATGGGTATAGACCTGTCTAGGCTAGTAGGCAAATTTCAGGACCCTCTAGAGGGAGAAGGCGTGGAGGTCGGTAATTCAAAATACCTTTCCAGGACATAGGCTACTTTGGCCTGTAGACCCATCCCTGAAAGTTTCATTTTCCTAACCTATCCCAATTCCAAGATAGGCAAAAGTAGCTAAAGTAGAACTTTACCATCATTTTTGTCGGAAATGAATTTTACCCCCCACCCCTATATATACCAATTCAGGGTATATATTTGGAAAGATTGTTGAACAGGAAATCAAATGACATCACTCTTTTAGTCTAGGCTAGTGCTTGGTTCATAAATAAAAGCTTGCACTAGCCTAAGCTTGGACCTAGGCTACCGAAAGAGAAATTGAATGACAGACTATAGGCTATTCCTTCGGGGGAGGGGGCTGGCTTCCCTTCCCCTAATAGTCTCCACGCAATAGAGTGCACTAGCCAAGAAGGAATGCAACATACCTCATATGTCAATTATTAACTAGCCTAGGCCAAGGATAGAGTTTCTTGAGAACGCTGGACCACAGCAGAATCTTATCTTTTTGAATAATATCAGAGGACAACAAAAAAAAATCCGACCATATTGGCACAATAATTGAAAATTCCTCTTATATTCGTCATATAAACTTTAAGATCCATAGGCTATTGGTTCATTACAGACTATCACCACATACATTCCCTTCCCACGTACTTCCGTCAACATGCTCACTTTCATTGCTAACATTCAACTAAATCGAGTTTGGTTGTAACAATTGTTCAATAGAAAAACCGGTCCATGACGTCATAAACTCAGTCCGTAATTCAATAGGGGTCAATTTATCTTTGTACCTTATCCGAAGGGAATTCGATGCAGTAGAATGTTCTTGGGTCCCTTTATGCGTAATTGTAGCGATATTGCCTCAATTTGCTCCATTTACAGTTGCTGCGAGGGGCGCTAAACCTATGGATTTTTATTGTTTTCAGGTATTCGCTTGTTGGTCTGGGTGTTTTCTTAGTGGATTAAAAGTAGTTTTATCAGTGGCAATTCTGGTTTCTCTTGCGCCAGGGACAAATCCTGATTATCTACCCCCCCCCCTCCCTGTCTCCAAAAAATTTTCATCCCACATTTTAACAAAATTTTACCAACTACGCCCTCCCCATTATTTTAAATAGAAATACAATTTGAAAATGATTATAACTGTTAGATTATTTGTTTGAAATTTGCACTCCTAAAATGTCTGCACCCCAGGTTAGTGGCCCCTCCATATCCCCCTGAAACCACCTCTGAACTCTATTAGTTAGCCTTTACGATTTTTCAGTAAAGATTAAGAATAGTGGCTCTTCAAATAGAAAAATCCTAGAACAGAAAGGGACGCATTTTAATATTGCTAATTTTAATGGTAATTTAGTATAGCCAAAAAATATAGCCCCTTTGTTCTACGTAGTCGATTTCCAGATAGAAATTATGTTTTGAGGAGGACACTCCCCCCACAGCCCACAGGGCAAGGGTTGTAAGTTATGCCCTGAGGGTGTATAAGCTTTTCATAGAAAGCTGTGTCGTAGAAACTTCAAAAAGGGCTCATTCGATTGGAAATTCAAAGGGCTAGTGCCCTTTTTAATAGTCAAAAGTGATTGGAGGGCAGCTAACCTCCCTCTGACACCCACCTTTTCCCCAAACACATCCAATTAAAATTTTGAGATAGCCATTTTGTTCAACGTAGTTTAAAATTCTGGAAATTAGGTCTTGGAGGATGATCCCCCCCACAGTCCTCAGAGCAAGGGTTGTAAGTTATGTCCTGGGGGCATATAAGGTTTTTATAGAAAGTTCTGTGGTAGAAACTTCAAAAGGGCTCATTCGATTGAAAATTTAAATGGCTATTGTCCTTTTAATAATGGAAAGTGATTGGAGGGCAACTAACACCCCTTCCACGCCCACCATTTCCCCAAACACATCCAATCAAAATTTTGAGATAGCTATTTTGTTCAACGTAGCTGAAACATCTGGAAATTATATCTTTGAGCAGAACACTCCCCCCTGAGTCTCCAGGGCAAGGGTTATAAGTTATGCCCTGGGGGCATATATGGTTCTTATGGAAGAAATGCTCGTATAAACTTCAGAGAGGGCTCATTTGATTGGATATTGAAAGTTCTAGTTTACTTTTTAAGCATCAAAAGATATCGGAGGGTAACCAGCCCCCCCCCCCCCTACGCGTTCTTTTCCCAAATGCATCCGATAAAAATTTTGAGATACCTATTTTGTTAAAAATAGTTCAAAGATCATATAACAAAAACTCCGGTGTCGACACAACCCCCCAGGGCCCGAGGGCAGGCGTTGTAAGTTATGCCCTGGGGGCATATATGGTTTTTATGGAAGGTATGCTCGTATAAACTTCAAACAGAGCTTGTTTGATTGGAAATTGAATATTCTAGTTCAGTTTTTAAGAGTCAAAAGGGATTGGAGGGCACCTAGCCCCCCCCCCCCAAAGCCCTATTTTCTCAAACCCTTCTGATAAGGATTTTGAGATAGCCATTAAAAAAAATAGTTCAAAGACCATATAACGAAAACTAAGAGGCCGAAACGGCCCCCCAGGGCCCGAGGGCTGACGTTGTATTTTATGCCCTGGGAGACTATATACTTCTTATGGAAGGGATGCTTGTAAAAACTTCAGAGAGGGCTCATTTGATTGGAAATTGAAAGTTTTAGTTCAGTTTTTTTGAGAGTCAAAAGAGATTGGAGGGTAACTAGCCCCCCCCCTCACCCCTTTTTTCCCGAATGGGTCCGATACAAATTTTGAGATAGACATTAAGTTAAAAATTGTACAAAAGTCAAATAACAAGAATTCAGGTGTCAGGCGTTGTAAGTTATGCCCTGGGGCATATATGGTTCTTATGAAAGGGACGCTCGTATAAACTTCAGAGAGGGCTCACTTGATTGGAAATTGAAAGTTCGAGTTCACTTTTTAATAGTCAAAAGATATACGAGGGTAACTATCCCCCACGCCTTCTTTTTTTTACCCATTTGATTAAAATTTTTAGATAGACGTTTTGTAAAAAAGAAAAATAGTTCAAATGTCGGATAAGAAAAACTCCGGTGTCAATACAACCCCAGGGTCCGGAGCAAGGCGTTCTAAGTTGAAGGCATGTATGGTTCTTATGAAAGGGATGCTCGTATAAACTTCATAGAGGGCTCATTTGATTGGAAATTGAAAGTTCTAGTTCACTTTTTAAGAATCAAGAGATTTAAGGGCACTAGCTCCCCCCCCCCACGCCCTTTTTCCCCAAACTCATCCGCTACAACTTTTGAGATAGCCAGTTTTTAAAACAAATTTCAAAATTAGATAACAAAAACTCCGGTGTCAACACAATCCCCCAAGGCCCGGGTGATAGGCGTTGTAAGTGTTGTCCTGGGGTCGTATATGGTTCTTATAAAAGGGATGCTCGTATAAACTTCAGAGAGGGCTCATTTGATTGGAAATTGAAAGTTCTATTTAACTTTTTAAGAGTCGAAAGATATCCGAGGGCAACTAGCCCCCCCCCCCCGCCCTACACCCTTTTTTCGCCAAGCCTATCCGATAAAATTTTAAAAATAGTCATTTCATTAAAAGTAGTTCAAAGGTCAGATAAGAAAAACTCCTTATCGACACCCCCCCCCCCAGGGCCTGGAGGCAGGCTTTGTAAGTAATGCTCTGGGGGCATATATGGTTTTTATGGAAGGGATGCTCGTATAAAACTCAGAGAGGGTTCATTAAATTGGAAATTGAAAGTTCTCGCTCACTTTTTAAGAGTCAAAACAGATCGGAGAGCAACTAGCCCCCCCCCCACCCTCCACGCCCTAAATGCATCAGACAAAAATTTTGAGATAGACATTTTGTTAAAAATTGATCAAAGTTCAGATGACAAAAACTCCAGTGTCGACACAGCCCCCCAGGGCCTGGGGGTAGGCGTCGTAAGTTATGCCCTGGGGGCATATATGGTTGTTATGGAAGAGATGCTCGCATAAACCTCATAGAGGGCTCATTTGATTGGAAATTAAAGTTGTCATTCACTTTTATAGAGTAAAAAGTAATCGAAGGGCAGCTAGCCTCCCCCACACTCCATTTAATTTTTTTCCACAGGCACTTCATATAGAACGGGTCGTCGTATAAACTTCAAAGGGGCTCATTCGATTGGAAATCGAGAGTTCTAGTGCCCTTTTTAAGAGTCAAATGTGATCGAAGGTTACTAGCCCCCCCCCAAGCCCATTTTCGACAAATATACCTGATAGAAAATTTGAGGTATCCATTGCATCAGATAAAATTTTTTAGATAGCCATTTTGTTAAAAATAGATCAAAGGTCAGATAACAAAACTCTGATGTCGACACAACCCCCCGGGACCCGGAGACAGGCTTTGTTAGTTATGCCCTGGGGGCATATAAGGTTCTTACGGAAGGGATGCTCGTAAAAACTACAAAGAGGGCTCATTTGATTGGAAATTGAAAGTTTTAGTTCAGTTTTTTGAGAGTCAAGAGAGATTGGAGGGTAACTATCCCCCCACGCCCCTTTTTTCCCGAATGTATCTGATAAAAATTTTGAGATAGACATTAAGTTAAAAATTGTTCAAAAGTCAAATAACAAAAATTCAGGTGTCAGACGTTGTAAGTTATGCCCTGGGGCATATATGGTTCTTATGAATGGGATGCTCGTATAAACTTCAGAGAGGGCTCATTTGATTGGAAATTGAAAGTTCGAGTTCACTTTTTAGTAGTCAAAAGATATACGAGGGTAATTATCCCCCCCACGCCTTCTTTTTTTAACCCATCTGATTAGACTTTTTAGATAGACATTTTGTAAAAAATAAAAATAGTTCAAAGCTCGGAGAAGAAAAACTCCGGTGTCAATACAACCCCAGGGTCCGGAGCAAGGCGTTCTAAGTTGAAGGCATGTATGGTTCTTATGAATGGGATGCTCGTATAAACTTCATAGAGGGCTCATTTGATTGGAAATTGAAAGTTCTAGTTCACTTTTTAAGAATAAAGAGATTTAAGGGCACTAGCCCCCCCCCACGCCCTTTTTCCCAAACCCATCTGCTAAAAATTTTGAGATAGCCAGTTTTTTTTTTAAATTTTAAAAATTAGATAACAAAAACTCCGGTGTCAACACAATCCCCCAAGGCCCGGGGGATAGGCGTTGTAAGTGTTGTCCTGGGGTAGTATATGGTTCTTATAAAAGGGATGCTCGTATAAACTTCAGAGAGGGCTCATTTGATTGGAAATTGAAAGTTCTAGTTAATTTTTTAAGAGTCGAAAGATATCCGAGGGCAACTAGCCCCCCCCCTACACCCTTTTTCGCCAAGCCTATCCGATAAAATTTTAAAAAAAGTCATTTCATTAAAAGTCGTTCAAGGGTCAGATAAGAAAAACTCCTGTATCGACGCACCCCCCCCCCCCCCCAGGGCCTGGAGGAAGGCGTTGTAAGTAATGCTCTGGGGGCATATATGGTTTTTATGGAATGGATACTCGTATAAACTTCAGAGAGGGTTCATTAAATTGGAAATTGAAAGTTCTCGTTCACTTTTTAAGAGTATAAACAGATCGGAGGGCAACTAGCCCCCCCCCCACCCTCCATGCCCTAAATGCATCAGATAAAATTTTGAGATAGACATTTTGTTAAAAATTGATCAAAGTTCAGATGACAAAAACTCCGGTGTCGACACAGCCCCCCAGGGCCTGGGGGTAGGTGTCGTAAGTTATGCCCTGGGGGCATATATGGTTGTTATGGAAGGGATGTTCGTATAAACTTCATAGAGGGCTCATTTGATTGGAAATTAAAGTTGTCATTCACTTTTATAGAGTAAAAAGTGATCGAAGGGCAGCTAGCCTCCCCCACACTCCATTTAATTTTTTTCCACAGGCACTTCATATAGAACGGGTCGTCGTATAAACTTCAAAGGGGGCTCATTCGATTGGAAATCGAGAGTTCTAGTGTCCTTTTTAAGAGTCAAATGGGATCGAAGGTTACTAGCCCCCCCCCCCCCCAAGCCCTTTTTCGACAAATATACCTGATAGAAAATTTGAGGTATCCATTGCATCAGATAAAATTTTTTAGATAGCCATTTTGTTAAAAATAGATCAAAGGTCAGATAACAAAACGCTGATGTCGACACAACCCCCGGGGCCCGGGGACAGGCTTTGTTAGTTATGCCCTGGGGGCGTATAAGGTTCTTACTGAAGGGATGCTCGTAAAAACTACAAAGAGGGCTTATTTGATTTGAATTTGAAAGTTCTAGTTCAATTTTTATAAATCAAAAGTAATCGGAGGGCAGATAGCCCCCCCCCCTCGCCCTTTTTCCCCAAATGCATCAGATAAAAATTTTAAGATAAACATTTTGTTAAATAGAGTTCAAACTTCAGATAACAAAAACTCTGGTGTCGACACAGCCCCACAGGGCCCAGGAGCAGGCGTTGTAAGTTATGCCTTGGGGGCATATAAGGTTCTTATGGAGGGATGCTCGTATGAACTTCAAAGAGGGTTCATTTGATTGGAAATTGAAAGTTCTAGTTCACTTTTTATAAGTCAAAAGTAATCGGAGGGAAGCTACCTCCTCCCTCACCCCTTTTCCCCCAAGTGCATTAGATAAAAAATTTTAGATAGACATTTTGTTAGAAATAGTTCAAAGTTTAGATTAAAATAACACCGGTGTTGACACAGCCCCACAGGGCCCGTGGTAGGCGTTGAAAGGTATGCCCTGGGGGTATATGTTTGTTATGGAAGGGATGCTCGTATAAACTTCATAGAGGGCTCATTTGATTGTAAATTGAAAAGGCTGTGCAAAACGGTTTCAGGTTTGAATCAACCCCCAGCCCTGATGGAAAGGGCTGTAAGTTATATTAGCAGGCCATCATCAGCATATACATACTTTGGATGAAGTGCGTTAACATACTTTGGATGAAGTGCATTCAAGCGGAAATTGAAAGTTATTATACCCCTTTTCAGAATCGAAAGTGATCAAAAGTAACAAGCCCCCCCCCCCCTTTGTGCTTCCCCAACCCCCATCAAAATGCATCTTATCAAAATTTTGAAATAGCTATTTTGTTCAAAATAGTCCAAAATTCAAATTACTATAACTATAGGGGTTGAGAAATCCTCCATAGCCCCCGCGGCAAGGATTGCAACTTATGTAAGTTGCCTATTATTAGAGTATAAGGTTTTTTGGAAGGGTTGGTTGTATCAATTTTGGAGGGGGCTAATCTGATCGGAAATTGATGCATTTAGTTCTTTTTAATAGTTAAAAGCGATCAATAGGCAACTAGCCAACACTCCACTTTTTCGAAGGGCATCCGGTCAAAATTTTGATATTGCCGTTTTGTTCAAAAAAGTTAAAAGGCCAAAAAACTATGCTTCCTGGGTTGAACCCACCCCTAACCCCGGGGAAATTGCTCGGAGCTACAGAACTTGCTTATTGTTACTTTGACACTTTGTTTACTTCAATACTTGGATTTAGTGATTTACGTGGCAACTTTGATTTACAGTACAAGGGTTTGTAAGTTATGCAAGTTGCTTATTGTTACTTCGATACATTGGTTACTTTGATGCTTTCTTTGCTTTGGTATTGTTACTTTGATACTAGTTTTGATAATTTTATGAACATTTGATGTTGAAAAAAAAGTTTGATTTTGAAATAAAGTTATTTTAAAGAGACCCATGCAAAAGGTTAGGTTCTTTTAGGTTCACTTATCGTGGCGCCAAGATAAGTGAACTTAAATGAAACTAATTTTTTGCATGTCTCTCTCACTATGCCCTTGGGCTTGAGCTGGTGTGCTGCCATCAATCACTAAGGTTGAAAAGAGGGCACCTTATGTGGTAGTGAAAATGTGTCAGTAGCTATAATTTTAAATGTAAATGAAGCTATTTGAAAAAAGTGATGATTTTAGGATCAGATTTATTTTAAACGTGGATGTTCTTGTTTCTGAAAACTAAAACCCAACTTTATTAAAAAAAATCAAATATTATTAATAAAATGAGATGTATTTTTAACGTTGGATGTTCTTATTTCTGAAAACTAAAACCCAACTTTATTAAACAATCAAATATTATTAATAAAATCAGATGTAATTTAAACGTGGATGTTCTTATTTCCGAAAACTAAAACCCAACTTTATAAAAAAAATCAAATATTATTAATAAAGTTAGATGAACTTTAAACGTGAATGTTCATGTTTCTGAAAACTATAACCCAATTTTATTAAAAAAAATAAATATTATTATTAAAATCAGATGTATTTTAAACGTGGATGTTCTTGTTTCTGAAAAATAAAATCCAACTTATTAAAAAGTCAAATATAATTAATAAAATCAGATGTATTTTAAACGTGGATGTTTTATCTCTAAAACCAACTTTATTGAAAAAATCAAATATTATGAATAAAATCATATGTATTTTAAACAAGGATGTACTTATTTCTGAAAACTAAAACCCAACTTTATTAAAAAATTAAATATTATTAATAAAATCAGATGTATTTTAAACGTGGATGTTCTTATTTCTGAAAATTAAAACCCAACTTTATTAAATAAATCAAATATTATCAAAAAAATCAGATGTATTTTAAACTAGGATGTCCTTATTTCCGAAAACTAAAACCCAACCTTATCAAAAAATCAAATATTATTAATAAAATTAGATGTACTTTAAACGTGGATGTCCTTATTTCCGAAAACCTGAACCTAACTTTATTGAAAAATGAATTATTATTAATAAAATCAGATGTATTTTAAACGTGGATGTTCTTAATTCCGAAAACTAAGACCCAACTTTACTAGAAATTCAAATATTATTAATAAAATCAGGTGTATTTTAAACGTGGATGTTCTTATTTCAAAAAACTAAAATCCAACTTTATTAGAAAATCAAAAATTATTAATAAAATCAGATGTATTTTAAACGTGGACGTTCTTACTTCTGAAAACAAAAACCCAACTTTATTTAAAAAAAATCAAATTTAATTAATAAAATCAGAAGTATTTTAAACGTGGATGTTCTTACTTCTGAGAACTAAAACCTAACTTTATTTAAAAAATCAAATTTTATTAATAAAATCAGATTTATTTGAAACATGTATGTTCTTTTTTCTGTAATATAAAACCCAACTTTATTAAAAAATTAAATATTATTAATAAAATCAGATGTATTTTAAACGCAGATGTTCTTATTTCTGAAAACTAAAACCCAGCTTAATTTAAAAAAATCAAATATTGTTAATAAAATAAGATGTATTTTAAACGTTGGATGCTCTTATTTCTCAAAACTAAAACCCAACTTTATAGAAGAATGAAATATTATTAATAAGATCATATGTATTTTAAACGTGGATGTTCTTATTTCTGAAAACTAAAACCCAACTTTATTTTAAAAAAATCAAATATTATTAATAAAATCAGAAGTATTTTAAACGTGGATATTCTTTTTTCTGTAATATAAAACCCAACTTTATTAAAAAATTAAATATTATTAATAAAATCAGATGTATTTTAAACGCAGATGTTCTTACTTCTGAAAACTAAAACCCAACTTTACTAAAAAAGATCCAATGAAATGAATAAAATCAGATGTATTTTAAACGTGAATGTTCTTACTTCTGAAAAATAAAACCCAACTTTATTAAAAAAATAAAATGTAATTAATTAAATCGGATGTATTTTAAACGTGGATGTTCTTACTTCTGAAAACTAAAACCTACCTTTACTAAAAAAACTAAATATTGTTAATAAAATAAGATGTATTTTAAACGTTGGATGTTCTTATTTCTGAAAACTCAAACCCAACTTTATCAAAGAATCAAATATTATTAATAAGATCATATGTATTTTAAACGTGGATGTTCTTATTTCTGAAAACTAAAACCCAACTTTATTTTAAAAAAATCAAATATTATTAACAAAATCAGTTGTATTTTAAACGTGGATGTTCGTGTTTCTTAAAACTAAAACCCAACTTCATAAAAAGATAAAAAATTATTACTAAAATCAGATGTATTCTAATCGTGAATTTTCTTATTTCTGAAAACTAAAACCCAACTTCATTAAAAAAAATCAAATAACATTAATAACATAAGATGTATTTTAAACGCGGATGTTCTTATTTCTGAAAACAAAAAACAAACTTTATTGAAAAAATCAAATATTATTAATAAGATCATATATATTTTAAACGAGGATGTTCTTATTTCTGAGAACTAAAACCCAACTTTATTAAAGAATCAAACATTATTAATAAAATCAGATGTGTTTAAAACGTGGATTTTTTTATTTCCGAAAACTAAAATATAACTTTATTAGAAAATCAAATGTTATTAATAAAATTATATGTATTTTAAACATTGGATGTTCTTATTTCTAAAAATTAAAACTCAACTTTATTAAAAAATCAAATGTTATTAATAAAATCAGATGTTTTTTAAACGTGGATGTTCTTACTTCTGAAAACTAAAACACAACTTTATTTTAAAAAAATCAAATATTATTAATAAAATCAGATGTCTTTTCAACGTGGATTTTTTATTTCTTAAAAATAAAACCTAACTTTTTTAAAAAATCAAATATTACTAATAAAATCAGATATATTTTAAACGTGTATGTTCTTATTTCTGAAAACTAAAACCCAATTCTATTAAAAAATCAAATATTATTAATAAAATCAGATGTATTTTAAACGTGGATGCTCTTATTTCTGAAAAATGAAACCCAACTTTATTGAAAAAACTAAATATTATTAATAAAATCACATGTATTTGAAACGAGGGTATTCTTATTTCTGAAAAATATAACCCAACTTTATTGAAAAAATCAATATTATTAATAAAATCAGATGTACTTTAAAAGTGGATTTTCTTATTTCTGAAAATTAAATTCAAACTTTATTAAACAACCAAATATTATTAATAAACTCGGATGTATTTTAAGGGTTCATGTTCTCACTCTGAAAACTAAAACTCAACTTTATTAAGAAAATCTAATATTATTAATAAATTCACATGTATTTCAAACGTGGATGTTCTTATTTCTGAAAAATAAAACCAAACTTTAGTAACAAATCTAAAATTATTAATAAAATCAGGTGTATTTTAAATGTGGATGTTCTTATTTCTGAAAACTATAGCCCAAACTTATTAAAAAAATCTAATATTATTAATAAAATCAGATGTATATTAAACGTGGATGTTCTTATCTACGAAGACTAAATTCTAACTTTATTGAAAAATCAAATAATATTAATAAAATCAGATGTATTTTAAACATGCATTTTCTTATTTCTGAAACTGAAACCCCACTTTATTAAAAAAATAAATATTATTGATAAAATCAGATGTATTTTAAACATGGATGTTCTTGTTTCTGAAAACTAAAACCCAACTTTATTAAAAAAATCGAATATTGTCAAAAAAATCAGATGTATTTTAAACGTGGATGTTCTTATTCCTGAAAACTAAAACCCAATTTTATTGAAAAATCAAACATTATTTTTAAAATCAGATGTATTTTAAACGTGGATGTTCTTATTTCTGAAACTGAAACCCCACTTTATTAAAAAATCAAATATTATTAATAAATTTAGATGTATTTTAACCGTGGATATTCATTTCTGAAAACGAAAACCCAACTTTATTAAAAAATCAAACATTATTAATAAAATCAGATTTAAATTAAACATGGATGTTCTTATTCCTGAAAACTAAAACCCAACTTTATCAAAAAAATCAAATCTTAATTATAAAATCAGATGTATTTTAAACGTGGATATTCTTATGTCTGAAAACTAAAACCCAACTTTACTAAAAAAAATAAAACATACTTAATAAAATGAGATGTATTTTAAACGTGGATGTTCTTATTTCTGAAAACTAAGAATCAACTTTATTAAAAAATCAAATATTATTAAAAAAATCAGATGTATTTTAAACGTGGTTGTTCTTATTTCTGAAAACTAAAACCTAACTTCAGTAAAAAAATCTAAAATTATTAATAAAATCCGGTGTATTTTAAACGTTGATGTTCTTATTTCTGAAAACTGAAACCCAACCCTATTAAAAAAAATCAAATCTTAATAATAAAATCAGATGTATTTTAAACGTGGATGTTCTTATTTCTGAAAACTAAAACCCAACTTTATAAAAAAAATCAAACATTATTAATAAAATCAGATGTATTTTAAACGTGGATATTCTTTATTTCTGAAAAAATAAAATCCCACTTTATTACAAAAAATCAAACATTATTAATAAAATCAGATGTATTTTAAACAAGGGTGTTCTTATTTCTGAAAATTAAACCCAGCTTTATTAAAAAAATCAAATATTTTAATAATATCAGATGTATTTTAAACGTGGATGTTCTTATTTCTGTAAAATAAGACCCACTTTTATAAAAAATCAAATATTAGTAATGAAATCAGATGTATTTTAAACGTGGTTGTTCTTATTTCCGAAAACTAAAACCCAAGTTTATTAAAAAATGAAATATTATTAATCCAATTGTATTTTAAACAACTTTTTTTAAAAAAAATCAAATATTATTAGTAAAATAAGATGTCTTTTAAACGTGGTTGTTCTTATTGCTGAAAACTAAGATCCAACTTTATTAAAAAAATCAAATATTATTAATAAAATCAGTTGCATATTAAACGTGGTTGTTCTTATTTCTGAAAACTAAAACCCAACTTTATTAAAAAATCAAATACAATAATAATAATTTATTTTTGACCCAGTAACATTATAAAAAAGTGGATTAAAAAAAATAAAAGGTAAAGACATACAAAACAAAACATATGCAAAACAATATCAATATAAAGAGCTACAAATGCAAATCAGAACAATCGCACAAGAGGATGAAAAGGACCCAACCGCTTGCGGGCCTCATCTTTTAACTTGGAGTCCAACTTATTATATGACGTCAATATATCAGTTGTATTAAACATTCGTATAGTCTTACGGTTTTTATACCAAGGAGGCAAATACAAAAGATATTTACAATAACAGAAATACAAAAATCTAATATCCTTTATATCACTAGTATTAAAAATGGGTGCAAACCTGAGAGAAAAGGAATGGAATGGTCACAATAAGTAGGATAGAGTTTAGCCAATGCCTTACGAGAATGTCGGACGCGATTTGGGATAATTTTAGCATAACCTGCTTTAAGCTTATTCTTAACATCTGCAAGTGCACTAGCAAGGAAGGCTGAAATAGAAGAAGAGATATTAATTCCGAGCCAACGCAACGCAGGAGCCAGCTTAACTGAAAAAAAACTAAAACTTAAATCACTACTTGGGTTTTTAGCATTGGAAACTAAATAGTGCCAATTTTTTCCAAAAGCTTAGAAACAAACTGGGTAGACTTATCTAAGGTGAATTTTGAACGGCTAATAAGTAATAAATCATCTGCATAAGCAATATAATATAAATTAGTTAGACCCGTAAAACACGACGGAAAAATACGAGAAAGCACAGTGTATAAACAAGCATCAAAAAGGTATAGTGACAGAACCCCTCCCTGCCTAAGACCAGACCGAATAGGAATACTACCAAAAAAGATCTCTCCTGACCGAAGTCGAACATATGAATTTGCATACCAAAAACGAAGGAGACATATAACAGATGAGTTCACTCCAAGCTGGGTAAGAGAATACCATAGTTGGCTGTGAAAAACTGAGTCAAAACCTTTTGAAATATCTAACGCACATAAATGAACTTCAGATCCATCTTATTGTGCTTGAATTAAAAAAGAAGTAAGAATTCGATGCGCATATTGGCATCCTGTATTTGGTTTAAACCCAAATTGATTGGACACATAATTAACGCTTGGAAGAATTTCAGGAAGCAGGACATATTCAAAAACTTTGCTCAGCGAACAGATTACCGTAATAGGTCTATATGATGCGCAATTAGTCGGATTTTTTCCACGCTTAAGAATCGAAGTGACACTCCCGCACAAAAAAGAATCAGGCAACAAAGACGTACATAGACAAATTTGAAATAATAACTGCAAATGATAAATCAATTCTTTCGAATCAATATGAAGGTGAAAAACACTAATACCATCAATATCACATGATTTAGATTTTAAATTCTTAACACAACTAATCACACGGTCAGCAGAAATGGGAGGCACATGGCCTTGGTAGATTTTCGCAGGTAATACATAAGAACAGAGGCTAACAAACTGAGAGTGAACGGCATAATTCATAATATTAGAAATCTTAATATAATGATTAACCCAGGAGGCATTAGGGATCCGATCGGCATTAGGAGGTGAGTCAAATTTTGCAACATTAATCACTTGTTTCCACTGACAAGAGGTCTTCGGAAATTCCACACCATTGTAACTTACTTTATGAAAATAACGTTTAAACTTCAACTTCGTTTTCTGTGTAATGTAAAAAAGGTGACCACTTAAAGGGCGGCCAAACACTACCCAAACTCTAAGCCACAATTTTTCACGATCTTTAACAATTTTTTAATTAGGGTCAGATATCCATGTTGAACCTCTAGTCTTAAGCTTAAAACGACAAAGCGGGACAGCCACTTATTCAGTTTTTTCAGGCGGGAAACAATCTGGCTGTAATATATATTGAGCTGAACTCGAGCTTGAGGGGATATAACACTAGTACAGAGTAAATTAAATGAAACTTTAATCTTAGATAAAACAAGAGCAAGAGTTGATAGATATAGAGGCCAGTCCGCTTTATTCCAGTCTCTTTTGGTTATCCACTTTTTGTAATTAGTACATAAGGTCTGTTCAGCCCGAGTCATATTGATGGTGACAGTGGCTGAATGTGGCAGATTGTCATAATCACGTTCATCCTGGTCAATGTGAATATCGCTAATGGAAACACCAGAAGAAACAACACAGTGATCAATATCAGACAATGAACCGCTATTATGTATGTATGAATGGGATGCATCTTTATCCTAAACCCGATAGCCATTAGGTATCGAATCCAAATATAAATCAGTCCGTGTTAAGGTAGAGTTTATATCACAGTTCATATCACCTAACAGGATCCAATCCAATCCATTACTCTCAACACTAACAGGAAGGGTCTTTAGCGATGCACATAATTAAGTATACTTTGTTAGAGAGGAAAAGGATCTTTGGTCGCAAGGGAGGTATACATTAATAAGAACTAGGTTAGCAAAACGGATTGCAACGAAATAGTCACATTCACGATAACAAACAGGGCGTAGCGGGACTAGTTTATGTTTTAATAGGCATGCCAGTCCGCCTGAAGGTCTCCCGGAAGTTTTTCGGGTACTTCTAGCAAAAACCAAGTGTTCTTTACTCCTGCGGGAGTTCAAACTCACCAAGGGCCAAAAATATTCTTGTAGAAACAAAATGTCGAAATTAGGTCCTTACCCTTCTTAGGTCCTTACATTCTCTTGATGTTTCAAAGTTCGTTTCGGCTTTTTATTTCTTGAAATGTAAGAGTTAGAATATTTCAGTAGTGTTTGTCGTGGTTTACCTTGTCACTGTTACATTCTCTTGATGTTTCAGAGTTCATTTTGGGCTTTTTTCGTTGAAATGCAAGACTTGGAATATTTCAGTAGTGTTTTGTCGTGATTTACCTTGTCGCTATTACATATGTTGGGTTACAATAGGTTAGGTTAGGTTAAGTTAGGTTAGGTTAGGTTAGCCTACGTATGCACGCGTACGTAGGCTAACCTAACTTAACCTAATCTAACCTAACCTATGGTAACATAACCTATGTAACAGCGACAAGGTAAATCACGACAAAACACTACTGAAATATAACTCTTGCATTTCAACGAAAAAAAAACAAAATGAATTCTGAAACATCAAGAGAATGTAACAGTGACAAGGTAAACCACGACAAACACTACTGAAATATTCCAACTCTTACATTTCAAGAAATATAAAATCCGAAATGAACTTTGAAACATCAAGAGAATGTAACAGAGACAAGGTAAAAAATGACAAAACACTACTGAAATATTCCAACTCCTACCTTTCAACAAAAAAAAATCCATAATGAACTTTGAAACATCAAGAGAATGTAACAGTGACAAGGTAAACCACGACAAAACACTAATAAAATATTCCAACTCTTGCACTTCAAGGAAAGAAATCCAAAATGAAGTTTGAAAAATCAAGAGAATGTAACTGTGACAAGGCAAACCATGACAAAACAGTACTGAAATATTCCAACTCTTACATTTCAATGAAAAAAGAAATCTAAAATGAACTTTGAAACATCAAGAGAATGTAACAGTGAGAATGTAAACCATAACAAAACACTACTGAAATATTCCAACTCTTGCATTTCAACGAAAAAAATCCAAAATGAACTTTGAGACATCAAGAGAATGTAACAGTGACAAGGTAAATCACGAGAAAACACTACTGAAATATTCCAACTCTTGCATTTCAACGAAAGAAATCTAAAATGAACTCTTAAAAATCAAGAAAATGTAACAGTGACATGGTAAACCACGACAAAACACTACTGAAATAATCCAACTCTTACATTTCAACGAAAAAAATCCAAAATGAACTTTGAAACATCAAGAGAATGTAAGAGTGACAAGGTAAACCAATATAAAACACTACTGAAATAATCTAACTCTTACATTTCAACAAAACATCTAAAATGAGCTTTGAAACATCAAGAGAATGTAACAGTGACAAGGTAAACCACGACAAACACTACTGAAATATTCCAACTCTTACATTTCAAGAAATATAAAATCCGAAATGAACTTTGAAACATCAAGAGAATGTAACAGAGACAAGGTAAACAATGACAAAACACTACTGAAATATTCCAACTCTTGCATTTCAAGGAAAGAAATCCAAAATGAAGTTTGAAAAATCAAGAGAATTCAACTGTGACAAGGTAAACCATGACAAAACAGTACTGAAATATTCCAACTCTTACATTTAAATGAAAAAAATCCAAAATGAACTTTGAGATATCAAGAGAATGTAACAGTGACAAGGTAAATCACGAGAAAACACTACTGAAATATTCCAACTCTTGCATTTCAACGAAAGAAATCTAAAATGAACTCTTAAAAATCAAGAAAATGTAACAGTGACATGGTAAACCACGACAAAACACTACTGAAATAATCCAACTCTTACATTTCAACGAAAAAAATCCAAAATGAACTTTGAAACATCAAGAGAATGTAAGAGTGACAAGGTAAACCACTATAAAACACTACTGAAATAATCTAACTCTTGCCTTTCAATGAAAGAAATCCAAAATAAACTCTGAAAAATCATGAGAATGTAGCAGTAACATGGTAAAGCACGACAAGCATGACAAGGTAAACCACGGGAAAACAGTACTGAAATATTCCAACTCTTACATTTCCAGGAAAAAGATCCAAAATGAACTTTGATACATCAAGAGAATGTAACAGTGACATAGTAAACCATGCCAAAACACTACTGAAATATTCCAGCTCTTGCATTTCAACAAAAAAGATTCAAAATGAACTTTGAAACATCATGAGAATGTAACAGTGATATGGTAAACCACGAGAAAACACTAATGAAATAATCTAACTCTTGCATTTCAACGAAAAAGATCTAAAATGAACTTTGAAACATAAAGAGAATGTACTAGTGACAAGGTAAACCACAACAATACACTACTGAAATATTCCAACTCTTACATTACAATGAAAAAAATCAAAATGAACTTCGAAAAATCAATAGAATGTAACAGTGACTAGATAAACCACGACAAAACACTACTGAAATAATCCAACTCTTGCATTTCAACGAAAAAGATCCAAAATGAACTTTGAAACATCAAGAGAATGTAACAGTGACATGGTAAACCACAACAAACACTACTGAAATGTTCCAACTCTTACATTACAATGAAAGAAATCCAAAATGAACTTTGAAACATCAAGAAAATGTAACAGTGACGTGGTATAACATGAGAAAACACTACTGAAATAATCCAACTCTTGCATTTCAACGATAACGATCCAAATGAACTTTGAAACATCAAGAGAATGTAACAGTGAAATGGTAAACCACTAGGAAACACTACTGAAATATTCCAACTCTTGCATTTCAACGAAAAAGATCTAAAATGAACTTTGAAACATAAAGAGAATGTACTAGTGACAAGGTAAACCACAACAATACACTACTGAAATATTCCAACTCTTACATTTCAACAAAAAAATCCAAAATGAACTTTGAAAAATTAAGAGAATGTAACAGTGATATGGTAAACCACTACAAAACACTACTGAAATAACCTAACTCTTGTATTTCAACGAAAAAGATCCAAAATGAACTTTGAAACATCAAGAGAATGTAAGAGTGACTAGGTAAACCACAACAAACACTACTAAAATATTCCAACTCTTACATTTCAAGGAATGAAAAATCTAAAATGAACTTTGAAACATCATGAGAATTTAACAGTGACTAGGTAAACCACAATAGACACTACTGAAATATTCCAATTCTTGCATTTCAAGGAATGAAAAATCCAAAATGAACTTTGAAACATCAAGAGAATGTAACAGTGACAAGGTAAAGCATGAGAAAACACTACTGAAATTATCCAACTCTTGCATTTCAACGAAAAAGATCCAAAAAGAACTTTGAAACATCATGAGAATGTAACAGTGATATGGTAAACCACGAGAAAACACTAATGAAATAATCTAACTCTTGCATTTCAACGAAAAAGATCTAAAATGAACTTTGAAACATAAAGAGAATGTACTAGTGACAAGGTAAACCACAACAATACACTACTGAAATATTCCAACTCTTACATTACAATGAAAAAAATCAAAATGAACTTCGAAAAATCAATAGAATGTAACAGTGACTAGATAAACCACGACAAAACACTACTGAAATATTCCAACTCTTGCATTTCAACGAAAAAGATCCAAAATGAACTTTGAAACATCAAGAGAATGTAACAGTGACATGGTAAACCACAACAAACACTACTGAAATGTTCCAACTCTTACATTACAATGAAAGAAATCCAAAATGAACTTTGAAACATCAAGAAAATGTAACAGTGACGTGGTATAACATGAGAAAACACTACTGAAATAATCCAACTCTTGCATTTCAACGATAACGATCCAAATGAACTTTGAAACATCAAGAGAATGTAACAGTGAAATGGTAAACCACTAGGAAACACTACTGAAATATTCCAACTCTTGCATTTCAACGAAAAAGATCTAAAATGAACTGTGAAACATCAAGAGAATGTACCAGTGATAAGGTAAACCACAAAAAAACACTACTGAAATATTCCAACTCTTACATTTCAACAAAAAAATCCAAAATGAACTTTGAAACATTAAGAGAATGTAACAGTGATATGGTAAACCAAAAAAACACTACTGAAATAACCTAACTCTTGTATTTCAACGAAAAAATCAAAAATGAACTTTGAAAAATCAAGAGAATGTAAGAGTGACTAGGTAAACCACAACAAACACTACTAAAATATTCCAACTCTTACATTTCAAGGAATGAAAAATCTAAAATGAACTTTGAAACATCATGAGAATTTAACAGTGACTAGGTAAACCACAATAGACACTACTGAAATATTCCAATTCTTGCATTTCAAGGAATGAAAAATCCAAAATGAACTTTGAAACATCAAGAGAATGTAACAGTGACAAGGTAAAGCATGAGAAAACACTACTGAAATTATCCAACTCTTGCATTTCAACGAAAAAGATCCAAAAAGAACTTTGAAACATCAAGAGAATGTAACAGTGACATGGTAAACCATGACAAAACACTATTGAAATATTCCAACTCTTGCATTTCAACGAAAAAGATTCAAAATGAACTTTGAAATATCAAGAGAATGTACCAGTGACAAGGTAAACCACAACAAAACACTACTGAAATATTCCAACTCCTACGTTTCAACATAAAAAAATCCAAAATGAACTTTGAAACATCAAGAGAATGTAACCGTGACAAGGTAAACCACTACAAAACACTACTGAAATATTCCAACTCTTACATTTCAACAAAAAAATCTAAAATGAACTTTGAAACATCAAGAGAATGTAACAGTGACAAGCTAAACCACAACAAAAGACTACTGAAATGTTCCAACTCTTGCATTTCAACGAAAAAGATCCAAATGAACTTTGAGACATCAAGAAAATATAACAGTGACATGGTAAACCACAACAAAACACTACTGAAATATTCCAACTCTTGTATTTCCACGAAAGAAATCTAAAATGAACTCTGAAAAATCAAGAAAATGTAACAGTGACATGGTAAAACACGACAAAACACTACTGAAATAATCCAACTCTTACATTTCAATGAAAAAAAATCCAAAATGAACCTTGAAACATCAAGAGAATGTAAGAGTGACAAGGTAAACCACTACAAAACACTACTGAAATAATCTAACTCTTACATTTCAACAAAAGAAACCTAAAATGAACTTGAAACATCAAGAGAATGTAACAGTGACAAGGTAAACCACGACAAAATACTACAGAAATAATCTAACTCTTGCAATTAAACGAAAGAAAAATCAAAAATGAACTTTGAAACATCAAGAGAATGTAACAGTGACAAGGTAAACCACAACAAACACTACTGAAATATTCCAACTTTTGCATTTCAACGAAAAAAAAATCCAAAATGAACTTTGAAACATCAAGAAAATGTAACTGTGACAATGTAAACCACAACAAACACTACTGAAATATTCCAACTTTTACATTTCAACGAAAAAATCCGAAATGAACTTTGAAACATCAAAAGAATGTAACAGTGACATGGTAAACCACGACAAAACACTACTGAAATAATCCAACTCTTGTATTTCAACGAAGAAATCCATAATGAACTTTGAAACATCAAGAGAATGTATGAGTGACAAGGTAAACCATGAGGAAACACTACTGAAATAATTCAACTCTTGCATTTCAACGTAAAAAAATCAAAAATGAACTCTGAAAAATCAAGAGAATGTAACAGTGACTAGATAAACCACAACAAACATTACTGAAATAATTTAACTCTTACATTTCAAGGAAAGAAAAATCTAAAATGAACTTTGAAACATCACGAGAATGTAAAAGTGACCAGATAAACCACAACAAACACTACTGAAATATTCCAACTCTTACATTTCAACGAAAGAAAAATCTAAAATGAACTTTGAAACATCATGAGAATGTAACAGTGACAAGGTAAACCATGAGAAAACACTACTGAAATAATCCAACTCTTGCATTTCAACGAAAAGGATCCAAAATGAACTTTGAAACATCAAGAGAATGTAACAGTGACAAGGTAAACCATGAGAAAACACTACTGAAATATTCCAACTCTTGCATTTCAACGAAAAACAACCAAAAATGAACTTTGAAACATTATGAGAATGTGACAGTGACTAGGTAAACCACAACAAACACTACTGAAATATTCCAACTCTTGCATTTCAACGAAGAAAATCCAAAAACAAACTTTGAAACATCAGGAGAATGTAACATTGACAAGGTAAACCACAACAAACACTAGTGAAATAATCTAACTCTTGCATTTCAACGAAAAACAACCAAAAATGAACTTTGAAACATTATGAGAATGTGACAGTGACTAGGTAAACCACAACAAACACTACTGAAACTTTCCAACTCTTACATTTCAACGAAAGAAATCCAAAATGAACTTTGAAACATTAAGAGAATGTAACAGTGACAAGGTAAACCATGAGAAAACACTACTGAAATATTCCAACTCTTGCATTTCAACGAAAAAGATCCAAAAATGAACTTTGAAACATCATGAGAATGTAACAGTGACATGGTAAACCACGAGAAAACACTGCTGAGATATTCCAACTCTTGCATTTCAGCGAAAAAGATCTAAACAATCTTTGAAACATCAAGAGAATGTACTAGTGACAATGTAAATCACAACAAAGGAGGGAGGGAGAGGGTAGTCGGGCTCTTTGGGGCCCGAGGGCCTTTGGGGGCCCGGGGGCCTTTGAGGGCTCGGGCGGCATTTGGAGGCCTTGGGGCCCTTTGGGGACTCAGGGTCCTTTGGGGGCCCGGGTGGCCTTTGGGGGCCTGGGGGCATTTTTGGGCCCGGGGGCATTTGGGGGTCCGAGGGGTATTTAGGGGCCCGGTGGCATTTGGGGGCCTGGGGGCCCTTTGGGTTTGGGGTAGGGGATCTCACAACACTGTTCAAATGGAACTTGTCTATTGTAACGACCACAGAGTTTCACCCCAAATTATCTTTTAAATCATCTTCTAAAATCAGCTTCTAAAATGTCTCAACTGTTTCGCCCAAATCATCTTCTAAAATGTCTCAAACTGTTTCGCCCAAATCATCTTCTAAAATGTCTCAAACTGTTTCGCCTAAATCATCTTCTAAAATGTCTCAAACGGTTTTGACCAAATCATCTTCTAAAATGTCTCAAATAGTTTTGCCCAAATAATCCCTAAACGTAATTTCTGCGTGTTCCTTTTGTTTTGGCATCCCTGCGCTGTCACATTTGAAATTCGCATGAAAAAATTCCCGCGTTAATCTCTTCATCTCCAAGGTGTTCTTGGTTACTCTATTAAGGTTTCGATAGAATATTAATTTATCACTAAGTCTAAAGATCAGAGAAGCCATATTTAAAAAATAGAATATCAATTTATCTCTGTCACTAAAGACCATTTATCCCTCAGACCTAAAGATCAAAGAAGCCATATTGTTTCTTAATTCCCCTTTCATGGATCAATAATTCACCTTGATTATGTAATCAATTTCCCAGAAATCTACTTCCCCTCTTGTGGATCAATACATTGTCCCGTTAGAATTCAATACGCATGTGCAAACTTCGTCCCGTAGTCATTACACTTAAAAACAACAAATAAATCGACCTTGAAAAAGGTTTCATTGGCCCGTTAGTGGATCAATACACTTAGATGGATTCTATGCCCATATAAGGAGTCCCCCCTGTGCCTTCTGAGGCCTCCTTACTTGAGTAGAAATAAAGTCAAATAATTTTCCAAGCTTAAAATTAGCACAAACCACCATCAATAAATAAATGAAACTGATAACAAATGGAAATTATTATAAATCACCGAATCAAACTCAAAACGAGCAGAAATTAAAATCAGTAAAGCTGAGAAAAAGTATATCTTCCGAAGACTAAAACATATCGTGTATTGTCAGTTTAATATACATATAATGATATTTATTCCTAAAATTTTTAATAATTTTTATTTTTTCAAGTCGAAAAAGTGAAAACATTTAAAATGCATTTTGTTTCCAGTAAAGTGCAAATTATGTTATTCAAATGATGGTTAGGGCCCTCCAAAGTTTATACGACCACCCTTTCCATAAAAACCTTATATGGCCCAGGGGTATATAACTTAAAACCCTTCCCCTGAGGTCTGTGGGGGTTGTCATCCTCAAAGACATAATTATTGGACCTTTCAACTACGCTGAACAAAATGGCTATGTCAAAATTATGATTGGATGTGTTTGGGGAAATGATGGGCGTGGGGAGCCTGGTTGCCCTCCAATTAGTTTCGACTATTAAAAAGGGAACTAGAACTCACAATTTCCAATCGAAAAGTGCCCTGGTCTAAAATAAACCAAGAAGCCAAAAAAATAATAATAATACATTTTGCCCACATCGCTCTTTACTTAAGCAGCGCTATTACGCTGTCCATGATTGAACGAGCAATATTTGTGCACACATGTGTATGTTTTTCCTCGAAATTAGCTACATTTCTGAAAACTGGCATGCTATCATTATCCTCTCAGAGGTGCTAATATATTTACTTTTCAAAACTATTCACTGCATTAAGGTGCCACTTACATTTAAAAACAAGCAAATTTAAAATCTTTACACGTCAAATAACCTTCAAATTTGATATAAACAGATTTGATTTTGGGGCATCTATAACCAATTATCCTTATGTTCCTGCCTATACGTCTTGCAGAATGTTTCCTGCCATAGAACAGCTCGGTACTGGTTCAGGAAGCGGTAAACACGCGATATATTATATAGGGAAGATGCTTAAGAAACTAGTTAAACGGATTTCTTTCAATAGACAATTGGATTGGAAACCGTGGTTTGTCATTGCGTTTACAATATTTAAACTATTGTTTCTTGGGGTTTAGGGGGGGAGACACCTAGGTTGCGTTGGGTTAGGTTACGTATTTAATATATGCTATGCTTTACCCCCCTAATGGGCAAATATATAGCCGAAATTTGTTTCTAAACTATTATAGTTTCATCCTATTTTGTTTATTTCATTAGAATTAACGAAATTTCGCTTATCGCGTGTTTACCGCTTTATTAAACAGTACCAGCAGCTCTTCTATGGTGGCACAAAAATTGCGAAAGTTCAACAAAAATGCTATAAAAGTTATGAAATTGACGAAAATAATAGGAATTGGTAACGGGATGGCTTTTTTGTTTTAAGCAATGTATCCTTGATATGAAAACATTTTGGCGGGTTATAGGCGAATCATCATACTACATCATATGTGTAAACCTCCCACTAATTAGCAGATATAGAACATTAGAAATATTGAAATCTGATATACTTACACTCATTGTAATTAGACACCTTTTCCCTAAAAACTCCCACTTTCATTAAGTATCAACAGGATATACCAAAAAATCTCAACATATTTTGGCAAACTATTACAAAAAATTAATAAGGAATTTCGACTTGTTAATTGTCTGTGAGTTGTTTTTAGAGGTTCCTTGGAAACTTAAAGGATTTCAAGCAGGCTATCCTGCTTTACGATCAGCTTTAAGTTTTCAGTTTTTACTTTTATCACTGTATGCCTTAATGCTTTGCAGTACTTTTTTGTATGTTAAGGGGGAGGACAAGAGACAATTATTTTACAAAGGGGTTGCAAACATGGTTGAAAAATCAAACCTTTGCACTTCTTTTTTTCACTAGTATAAAACGATTAAATATGTAACCAAATTTCGATATCTATGATTTTACTAAAAAATTTGCAACTTTGTTCTTTTTATTTCTCAAATACTTTTCAGATTCTAATACTAATTCGCAATAGATATTGATTTCAAAGTCCCCTGAGGGGCTTAAAAACAAAAATAGGAAAGATGATAAAAAGAGCAACAAAAATCAAGATGCCAGTGGCGTAATTTTTTTGGTGGGGGGGGGGGTGCATTTGCCACCACGTTATGTGTATGGTACATTCCACATAATACATAAAAAGTAGTATAAATAAGATTCATTCAAACAATTTTGTCACTTAAACTTGGCTCTAAATAGACAGAAGTGAATCTGAGTTTCAGAGTTTTGCTCAAATTTAATCCAAAATCAGTTATTAGTATCTCAATACATGGCGTAATAATCGATAAGGGGAACAGGGATAAGAAAAAACCTGGGATCTGTGCCTCAAAGGGATCCAGGGCAAAATGTCTTTTTCTTTCGTTTTTTAGCCGGGGGGGGGAGGGGGTCATATCTGAAGTTTTATTGGGTTATTTACAATAGAAACCTTGTTTCGTTTAAGAAGTTTTATTACTCTCTTTTCCCAGAGTAAGAAACAAATATCGTGCGATTCAGGAAACGAACTATAAGTAAAGAGTGTTTTTTTTTTTATAAAAATAGAAATTTGATAATAATAGATACTCCAAAAGCATTTGCGTTTTATGCTTATTCCATGTTAATAAAATTAATTAGATTTAATGTTTTCATCAAAATATACAAGCCTGAGAAAAATTTTTGATTTTCCTCCCGAAATTCAAGCAATCTTAATAAAAATCACACCGTCATATTCAGCATATCAGAGAACCCTAATGTAGGTTCAAAGCTCATATCTCAATCTGGTTCACATTCTATGAAAAATTCTCATTCCTGACAAGAAAATCGCCCGTAGAAAGTTCCTCCCAAGAAAAATACACCTTTCTCTGAAATTCCTTTCGGAAAATTCCATCCTTGCCGAAAATCCCCCTCCTTCTTCCGTAAAATTTCTTGCAGACAATTCAGCCTGAAAAATTGTCCTTAGCATACTTTAAATTGCAAAAAGACTTTCAGCTGTAATCGTTATTCTGATCACCCCGGAAATCCCCCCTTCAATGAAAATCTTTTTACCAGGAATCAAAACACGCTGAAAATGTCTCCCGGAACACCTCGACATGCAAAATTGAGTTGGCAAAGAGAAAGTAACAGAAATAAACATAATTTCGTGTAAGAATTCTGTCAAATCCCCCTAGTGTAAATTATCCCCTGGAAAATTTACCCCCCCCCTCCCAGAACTTTCTCTCCCCATGGATGAGTCCCCCTATGGAAATCCGCCTTAAGCACAAAATCCCCCTCCTGCTGAAAAATGTCTGTGTACTTTCCAATAACAAATTTTGATCAGATAACTTCGGAAAAAAACGGGCGTGGTAGGGAGGGGGCAGTTCCCCTCCAATCTTCTTGGTCACTTAAAAAGGGCACCATAACTTTTAATTTCCGTTCAAGTGCAACCTCTCTCGATCTTCTAGGTCTATAATTTCAATACGATCCTCCCTGGGAAAAAAAACAACAAAAAAAAACAAACAAAAACAAATAAACACACATCCTTGATCTATCTTCTGGCAAAAATAGCAAAATTCCGCATTTTTATATATATGAACTTTATATATATTGAAACTTCTACAGTAGGGTTCTCTGGTGCTCTAAATCTAATGGTGTGATTTTCCTTAGGATTCCTTGAATTTAAGGGGGGCTTCCCTCCCCCTATTTCAAAGATCAGGCAAATGTTCTTAGGCTCGTAACTTTCGATTGATAACACTAAACTTAATGAATCTTATATATTTGGAATCAGCATAGTATGCTGATTCTTTTACCTATTGAGCCAAGTCGCTCCTTACTTACAGTTCGTTACCACGAAGTGTTTGATAGGCAAATTTTATAGCTTAAGGACCCGTCCCCAGAGGCTATGGGGGTCATTTCATTTCTAAAGGCATTGTTTGGGACCTTTCAAATATGTTGAATAAAACGGCTATCTCAAAATTTTGGTCAAACTATTTTAGCAATCTTGCAAGCCCTGCAATCTTTTTGGTCACTTAAAAGAGGCACTGCAACTTTTAATTTCCATTCAAATGAGTCCTTTCCCGATTTGCTAGGACTGTTGGTTTGATATGATCCCTCCGGGGGGGGAAACAACAAAAAAAGGAAATAAACACGTATCCGAGATGTTTCTTCTGGCAAAAAATATAGAATTCCACATTTTTGCATATATAAGCTTGAAACCTCTACAATAGGGTTCTCTGATACGCTGAATCTGATGGTGAGATTTTCATTAAAATTCTTTGACTTTTAGGGATGTTTCCCCCTTCTTCAAAAATCAGACAAATTTTCTCAGGCTCGTAGCCTTTTATGGGTAACAATAAGCTTAATGAATGTTATATATTTGGAATCAGCATAATAAACTGTTTCTTTTGATGTATCTATTGATATCAAAATTCCGTTTTTGGAGTTTCGGTTACTATTTAGCCGCTCCGTATAGTTCGTTACCACGAACTGCTTGATGAGAAGCATTTTAAAGAACTTTAAGACTTTAGTGTGAAGACCGAGAGTTGAAGAAGAGGCAGACCCCTCATATACGGAATAATTTCAGTTCGTTTAAGATTTAATACCGCTCTTTACTTTTGATTGAGAAAATTGTTGTTTTTTTATTTAATTTGAAAAGGACCTACTGGCAATAGCTCAGAAGTATTACGCTATAACGTAGAACTAGAAACCATAATTGTAGGAGACTTCATCTGAATGCTCATACAGTTTTTGCTTAAGAAATCCAGAGTCATTACAATGACTTGTTACATTGTTTTGATTTTTGATTCACATATTCTAACTAAATTACGCGGGGGAGTAAACCTGTAGAAAGTCGCTCACCTTTATTTCTTTTTTTTACAAATCTTTTCTTGACCTACCGAAATTCTATCGATTTCATATGTCCTTTGTTTGATATTTGAAAAAGAAATGAAACTGCTTTTTCAGTGAAAGTGTGCGACTGGAAATTTTTATTTTGCTCAACTCAGTTAAGTCTATGATGGAACTTCCCTAGATCAGGGAACTATTTGGTTAGACCGACTTAGAGCTGCAAAAAAAAATGTGTGAAAAGGAAGGAAAAATCCTATGTATCTCTTGTATCCACCTGTTTTGCTGAAAATTTGGCTAGCCAAGCAGGTTAAATAAGAATGATCAAATACCAATGGCTATCAGTTCTTATTTCTACTAGATAGGGGCTATCAAGTATGTTATAAAACAGGGAAGTGAAATGATTCCGTTAATTTGACACCTTTGAATATACAAAATTTTATTGTCTGCTGTCTAGGTATGAAAACGAACGACACCGGAACTCTACTAAGGTGCTCATGCGTAGTAGATTAGAAAACACACGCCCCTTGATATTACATTGCTTTTCGATTACTAATAAAAGTTAATGTGTATTCATAAATGATGGGTTTATCAGGAAAAATCAAACAAACAAGAGTGATGGAATAAACATGGAACTTGTCGCAGACATTATAATGACATACAACGGATTTCCCCCTTTTTAGCAATTGGAAACAGGCTGCATGAAACAAGCCGTCGTAGAGAGTTGTATGAAAATTCACTCTATTGGTAATATTGAACAATAGGGCTGTTCTTTTGCACTAAGATCTTACATCTAAGATATCACATCTTTGTGCAAAGATGTCCGTTCTTTTAACTCATCTTTGTTCTAATATCTTACAGCTCACTGATGTTAGCAAAAAGTGCGAAGGAGCTGTTTTAATGTTTTACTGCACTTTTTTGAATATTCTGACATTTGATAGCAAGCCTGCAAAAAAAAAAATCTCCAAAAAGTAGAAAATGGGGGAAAATAAAGTATAAATTTTTTAGCTTTAAAATTGCCGTATATCTTAAGAATATAAAACAAATGAAAAGAGTCAGAAAACTTTTTGCATAATTTTAATGATAAATTTCTTTTTATAAAATTTTAAAATAGTATAAAGTTTGTCAAAGAGACACGGACATGTACCGTCTAGTTTGGATTCAAAGCGAATTTTCCACAGAACGAACAAACAAACAAAAGTAAATTATACAGGAAAATAAGACACTTGCAGCAATAGAAAAATGGAGAAAAACAAAACAAAAACGAAGCAACAAACTTTTAAACCTGCTACCTTCAATAGTTAGACGTGTGGAAAAGCAAAATTTAGTCAACTTTCAAACAGTTCAGTCGCCAATTAGTATCTGTGTTGACAACAGGGCACAATTCTCCCGTTTTTGGTTCAACTTAGAGGCCATGGTATAATGCGGTACGTTTGGAATTTTTTTTGGTAAAATACAAATTGTCAGGTACATTTAGCTGTTCTTTGTGACTCGGATATCTTTTCAAGTTTAGCAAACACGTTGTTTTGGTTGCCAAAAATCTTAATGTGCTGTTCAAATGGTACAAATTAAACTCTTTTCGGTAGAATTCCAGTCTGAAAACTAATACAGTTTATTTCAAAGTTTTGGTAACGCTGATTAGTATTTCAGGGTAAATTAGAATTATTCCAATTCAACCTTAACACAAACCATCTTTGCAAAACCTCAAAAATTAGCACAAATTCCTGCTACAAATATTGTTGCCAAAAATTTCGCGTCTAATTAAACTGCATAAATTTGTAAAAAAAAAAAAAAAAAAAAAAAAAAAAAAAAAAAAAAAAAAAAAAAAAAAAAAAAAAAAAAAAAAAAAAAAAAAAAAAAAAAAAGACGAATTAAGCACCAGGTTGTTGAAAAAATTGTATTGCAATATAACTCATTGCTATTTTGCTGTATGGAACCCAAAACCATGAAAATAAACATAATACATTTTGATTTTAGATGGCTGACTTAAGCTCTTAAGGTTTTCCCGAGTTAGGCTAGTAATTGCCAGATTCTTGGAGGTATTTATTCTCTCGTTTTGAATTTCACATTATCCGTTTAAGATTAGTCCTGATGTTCTTTACAGTCGGAAGTATGAGAATTGAAACTCGATTCCTTCACGTAAAGCGGCTCCCATTCAACAATGCTAAAAATATTTTCAACAAAGACGACCCCCGAAGTTCTCGATCGGTTGAATAAGCTTCATCTTTGAGAGAGATTACCGGCCCTTACATTCCAAACCTGGTCGAATAGGCACGAGAAATAACCTTTGCGACCTTAAGCTGGTACCGGTTTTATAAGTCTTGCAAATTTTCGGATTATGCAAAAAAGGGAAGACATATAAAGAAACATTTGAAATGATCCATATTATCATCATTTAGAAACTGGATAGACGAGACGGGTATATAAAAAATGGTTTTTAATTAACATTTTCGTAAGAATACAAGTCCGTTACATTTTGGGTATTTCATGGTTGTTTATTGATCTATTCTTTTCAGCACAGAATTTAATAATACATAAATTTTTATCGACATTTTAGTATGATGGTGGTGCCTATTATAGAAATGGGTTGTTTCCCGTTACGAAAAGCAACCATGGTCACATATTTTAAATGTAAAACTGAAACACAATACACGAACAGAACAAAAATGAGGCAAAATTGGTATCCGCAATTCTACGCTTCATCGCATGTAAGTTGTAGCAATTTGTACAGATTGGGTCAGGTGCATATGCAGGGAGGGGTTTCAGGCCCATGAAACCTCCCTAGAAATCTCAATATTTTTTTCGGTCCTCCCCATATTGTTTTGTATTTCTAGAGGCTATATATTGCTCTCGTATCTTTGCGTTTTCTCAAATCCCTCCTCTGAAACGGATTCCGTGTGCGTGCCTGGTTGCGTACGGGGCAATGTTTTTGAGAATAGTGTATTCAAAAAACAGCAAAATAAAGCCACAAGCTGTGAAAAAAGCATAAATAGTTTAATTGGAGCAAAATTACAAATTGACTTTTTGTAAAAGCAAAGCTCCTGGTAGTGATTTACCAAGGCCGTATCCAGGGGGGATAGGGGGTTTGAACTCCCCCCCCCAAAAAAAATTTTTTTGTCTGACTCGTAAAAACGTAACAAAAATGGACATAAATATATTTTGTATGCGTTTTTTAGGGTTTTTTGTGTAGCCCCCCCACCCCCAAAAACAATTTGAGTAAAACCCTCTCCGAAAAAAAATCCTGGGTACGGCCTCGTGATTTACCCTCCCTCCTTCCCTGAGAAATTTCTTGCGGAATTCATGGTTAATACGTCTTAGGATTCACTCTTGATTAAATTGGTTTAGGAAGAGAACTACGTGAGCTGGTACGTGAACAAGAGAGAGGTGTACAAATTTTTGGGTTCCTAGTTTTTTTCGAGTTCCTCGGTTGGGGTGGGGGGGATTTGATAAGGAAAGGTTTAAGGGAAATAGACAATTCCCGAGGGGTGTAAAGAGGGAGGCTTTGGATAGATTGGGATGGAGGAGAAGCGTGTATTGCTTGATGTTGCTTGAGGGGGCTTGGGGCTGCGGTGAGTTTTTAGTAGTGCTAGTAGTAATGTTTTCTATAAAAATCAGAAAAGTGGTATCAGTAAACCAATTGAACCTTATCCTTTGTAGCTTTCAAAGTAATGACATTAGAAAGCTGGCCCTTGCCAGGAAAATTGACTTCCGAATAAACAAATATTTTTTTCTGTTCTAATCCTCCTTGGTAGCTTTATGTTCATTAATATATAAGATTAATGTACATTATGTCAGTTTAGTTGTGTATGAAATCTGTTCATAAGATACACCTTTTTGAAAATTTTGCGGTTTTGACGTCATTGTCGTTGAAATAGATATTTGGGAAAAAAAATAAATTGAATAACTAATCCATGTAAATATGAGCTAGGTCGTGATCCACTGTATAACTGGAAAATTGGTCGTTTGGTGTAGACCCATACTAGGTCATTACTATATTACTAATAATTTAACTGTTTATTAATTATTCATTCTTTTAAGCACTTTGTTCTGTGTAATGAAGTAAAAAATCCGTGATTGAATAATATCCTTGTTTTTGATATTTATGCATATCGGAGTAAATGAACCATTTGTGAGAGTGATCTGAATTCAAGACAGCGGACGAAAGTATCGTTTAATTGTTTTACCATCTCTTGTCATATTTATACTAGTTGATACGATTATTTACTGTATATTTCTAATTCACTGATGATTATTTTGGTTTAATTTTTTACCAATTGCGGCTTGATGCAACGATGTTCATATTGCTTACGTTTGTTCAGTACTTGGGCGTGTAAAAAGTAAAATATGTTACGTACCTGCAGTGCAGTGTATAATTGAGTTTTTGTTTCTCGTCTTTGTAATTTTGTTCGATGTTTTTTTTTCTTCTTCTTTTTTAGTGATACTCCGTCTTTTGTACCTTTTTTAGACGGGTAATAAATAAATATATATATATATATATATATATATATATTATATATATATATATATATATATATATATATATATATATATATATAATATATATATATATATATATATATATATATATATATATATATATATATATATATATATATATATATAAGACGGGTTTCTGAGACGGGTTTCTGAGGCAACACCTATTTTTTGGACAATTGCCTTAACTCGAGACTAGTTTCTTAGGAATGTGTCGTTGCTAATTAAAAAATCAGATGCTACACTCAGAATTGTTTGACTGACATATGCTGTTAAAACATTTTGCGTAAAAGCTAACTCTATTTGCAAAAAAAGGATAAGGGATTCGCGAATTGGACTGTACGAACGATCTTATTTGAATAATAGGGAAAAAAAACAGAGCTAGATAACATTTGCGAAATGGATCATATGAAGGTGGAGAAAAAAAGGGTTAAACCGATTAGCAGTTAAGGTAACCACGAAGAGCATGTTAACTCATAGCTTATTTATTATAAATTTGGAACAATATCAATCTATGGAAATGGTTAACGATGATAAAAGGGTCTTATGGCTTGACCTAGCTTTACTTCTTCGATGTGTTCTGTATAATACACAAGTGGCGTTTGAACAGTGTTTTCAATTTAAAATAGAGTTTAACGTTATAGTATACTAAAAAGTTGATACTAAGAGAGATGTATATGGCAAGAAAAGAATTTTAATAATGAAATTCAGAACAATCCATAGAAATCCTTACAAATCAAGTAGTGAGGTGTATACGAGTACGAACCGCCAAGAATCATAAGCACCAATGACCCTAACCACCAGGGACCTCAACCCCCAAAGGTCCCCTATCCCCAAACTCGAAGGGAGGCCCCCTCCCCTCCAACCTTTTGCCCCCCTCCCATTTTTT
>CM051264.1:27151510-27166510 GCA_027921565.1 Artemia sinica
TTAAAAAAAAACTGTTCTAATGTTTAGAAACAGTAGCATGCTAACTTGTTGTACAATTCCTTAAGAAAGACTGCTCAATCACAACGGCCGTTGAATTTGAATGCGAAGCATTTTTTAAGAACTTTAAGAGTTTAAGAAATTAACTACCTTGGTATTTGGAGGGGTTGTTTTTGTGTCAATTTATTTGTCAATAGTTGATTTTAAATAAATAATAAATGCCATGCTGTAGCTATCGCTGCATTCATGGCTTAACCTCAAGCTTTGATGGTAGTTAAAAAAAAACTGTTCTAGTGTTTAGAAATACTAACACACTAACTTGTTGTACAATTCCTTAAGAAAGACTGCTCAATCACAACGGCCGTTGAATTTGAATGCGAAGCAAGTAGAGATGACCCTATAACTCGTGACAGGAGTCCATATATGGGCATAGAGCCACGTGGTTTATGGACTTTGTCAGTGAGAATGGAAAAACAGGAATTTTGTCACATTTATGGATGGTTTTATGGACTTTGTCAGTGAGAATGAAAAAACAGGAACTTTGTCACATTTATGGATGGTTTTATGGATGGTTATGTGTGTTGATTATTTCACGGTTTTATGGATTTTGTCAGTGAGAATGGAAAAACAGGAACTTTGTCACTTCCTTCTTGTTGTTGTTCAAGCCAGATGTTATGAGTTTCCGGGGAACAGTATTTGTTATTGTTGTTCAAGCCAAATGTTGTGAGTTTCCATGGTAACAGTTAGATCCCCCATTCTCAGGCAATCAGAGGGCTTTGTTTACATAACAATTTGACCTTGAGATTTCGTATATAACGGGCATGCAATGTGATTCAATTATCAGAAAGTATTGTGACACAATGGATAGAACAATTGATATAATTGATGAGCTTGAGGCCTTGGCAGCCGCAATTAGCAATGTAAGTGCATTTTTATTTTCAAAGGAATTTTCCTTGGTCACCCTCCAATATATTCAGCTAAAACGTAAATATATTCCTTTACCCTCAAAACCTAACCCCCCCCCCAACCATGCAATCTTTATAGTCAATGTAAATATATTCCTTTACCCTCAAAACCTAACCCCCCCCCCCCATTGTCTTACAACCCCATCGCAAAAGAAATACTTTTTTCGATAAATTCCTTCCCTCTATATTTCCAGCTAAATCCCCCCCCCCAACAAACCATACAATCCTTATAGTCAATGTGGATATATTCCTATACCCTCAACCCCCCCCCCACAACAAACTATACAAACATCATTATAATCAATGTAAATATATTCCTTTACCCTCAAAACCTAACCCCTCCACCATTGCTTTACAACCCAAATTCTCGCAAAAAGAAATAGCATTTCGTTAAAGTTTGACTTTTCTCAATTGTAATCTTTTCTCTAACTGAGACATCCAGCGCTCTGTTGTTATTAGCTCGCTCTGGTTTTGACAATACATTTCCGCAGGGTTATAATTACTTTGTCGTTCCCTTTTCCGGTTTACAAACGCGGTCAAGTCAAAGTGTTTCTCCGTCAAAATTAAAACACTTTTAAGCAATAATTAGAATTATAGTTTCGTAACCTGTATGGAAGGAGAGAAAGAGATTATGTTTAATAATATATTTAGGGCATTATGTGAAAGGGGGCAATACATTGCTTCTAACAGCTTCGTTGTAAGTAAATTATGTGAAGGGGGATTCTGTGTGTAGACATGTACGCCCATTGACAAGAAAACTAATGCGTAAATTTATAATTTTTTCAAGCCTTCGATAAAGTTTCTTTTATATTCCCGGGCGTGAATCCAGGATTTTTGTTGGGGGTTAGCGCTTTTAATAGAAATAGAAAAGATTATTGCTTCTTCGTCATTTAGTGATTTTAGATATAAAATTTGAATAAAAGCTAGTAAGATATGCCTTTCGCTTGAATAAAACGCATGATTAACTCTATGAGAGGGATGGCTTAATTTTCCTAAATTTAGGGGGAGAGAATATGGGTTTTGTGCTTTCTTAGTGATAAACTAAACAAAATTATGTTTAATAACTTTCCTTCTTTAAAAAGGGAGAAATTATTTTGATTTGATTTTTCTTCTCTTCTTTAAGGCAAATTATGAAGAATTTGCGGACACTGCATTGATGGGGCCTATGTCTGACGCAAATAGCGAAGAATGCGTGCCCCCTCCTGCTAAGAAGACGAGGGCCAATAATGCGCCCCCTGCCATGCAATATGATCGCTGGCCAAAGCCCCCCAGCTCCACACTGCCTGCCCAAGTGCAGCCACCTACACAAGCCACTCTTAATCGAGCCTCAGTTATACAATATGCTCATCGGTCGAAACCCCACAGCTCCACACTGCATGCCCAAGTGCAGCCGCCTGTACCAGCCCCTGTCCCGGCTGTACATGAAATTAATGTCACCAGTCCCTTCGCCCTCCAACATGCACTACCTGGACCTTCAAGAGCTGACCCAGCTGCACAAGAACATAGCGACGCCGCTTCGTCCACCTTCATTCATGCGTTGCCTGGGCCTTCGGGGGATGCCCCACCTACACAAGGTCAGGAAGTGACCCTCCAGCATGCACTATCTGGTCCTTCGGGCATTCAAATACTGCCCTCGGATTATACAAATGTAAGTATTTTTTCTTCAAACTATCTATTTCTTCCATTGTTTTCAACCCAATATGAACTTATCTCAGCGGGATATATCTAAATGTAATTTTTTGCAGAGAAACCATTCTTTTCTAATCTTTGCTATCGCGTCGATAACTCATAAACGAATATTTTTAGGTAATTTAAATTAATGCTCACCATTTGAAACTCAAAATTCCCTATTTTTCACAATTGATTATCACATAGTTTTAAGAGAAGGAACTGAGAGAGATTATTGTATTTGTCACATATGGATCCCGTAATTTGCGCAAGGATATTTCTATCGTACCAAAGATTTTAGTGAGGGGAAACCGTCTTAACGGTTCAATCCTGGAACACTCACGCGGTGGCTTACAATAATTAAGAGCTAATGAAGAGTTCGCCGAACCTATAGAATGGAATTAGAGAGAAACTTGGACTTATGCGGTCTAAGCAAATATTTCAACTTTTTTTTGGGACACTATGTAAACGGGCGGAGCCAGTGGGTCCAGGAAGCACCGGGGAAGCGCCGGGGGAAGCGCCACGGGTCAGGGAAGCGCCACGGGCTCGAGAAGCATCGCGGGAAGCGATGCGACCCCCGAGAAGCGCCACGGGGATGTGCCACGAGTCAGGGAAGCGCCGGGGGAAGTGCCACGGGTCAGGGAAGCGCCACGCGCTCGAGAAGCATCGCGGGAAGCGATGCGGACCCCGAGAAGCGCCACAGGGATGCGCCACGAGTCAGGGAAGCGCCGGGGGAAGCGCCACGGGTCCAAGAAGCGCCACGGGTCAGGGAAGTGCCACAGGGATGCCCCCCCCCAAAAAAAAAAAAAAAAAAAAAAAAAAAAAAAAAAAAAAAAAATCCTATGTCATATCTTAGATCGTCGTTAAGCTATTTTGTTTCATTTATAGGTTGTCCTGGTCCCCTACTCGCCGTCTATTGAAGAAGGGGAAGAAGAGGAGGCACACGAGGAGTCCCCCAACAATTTAACATGGGACAACTCTATTGAAGTACCTGACAATATTGATGAGTTTTTAGATGATTTTTTTAAAGTAGATAATAGCGCAGTTGAACTGGTAGACTTGAGCCAAAATACCTTGCAAATTTTAGACAATTTTACCCGGGAATTGGCAGGGAACCCTCCAGCCTCCGATTACCCACTTCAAACAACTGAAGTGGAACAGAGTCCAGATATTGTTGAGCAAGTAGGGGGAGGGGATACATCATTCCCAGACTTTCAGCTGTCCAATACAATATTGAATAATATAGTTGTTTTCACTGCAACATTTGGGGATCCTTTTAATACACTAATGGGGGGAAATTTTGTTTTTGATCCTGTAGAAATAGTGCATGCCTATCTAGACAAAATTCGTGCACTACTGGAGAACCAAATTCAATTGTGGGGGGGTAGGGATTCAATTAAGGTGTCTATCGTTTTAAAGGTTTTTTATTTGAATGAGGGGAAAAGTGAGGTTTACTATCATTTTATACATTCCGAGATGCGTATAATTTATCCAAATTTAGAAAATTTTGACGGTGTTTTTAGTGAGTGGTTAGGACAAATTATTGCGCATCTCGAGAACTATAATGAAAATGGAAGTGGGTCAGTAGTTTTATTCATTGAAAATTTAAGTGTAAATATATGTAAATTTAAGAAAGATTTTATTTTAAGAGGGGGGAGTGGACCAAGAGCAATAGTTTTAAATTATAATCCAGATCTAGAGGGTTGTAAAGGTGTCCAGAAGATCCGTTTTGAAACAGATCAAAAGTGTTTCAAGTATGCTTTCCTCATATCAGCCTTTCAGCCTCTAGCAGATGACGCTACCAAGAAGAATTTAGATCACTGGGCTGTACATGGGAAGGAAGGGTCCCATTTCCCAGTTGTAGATTTTTCTTGCTTAGAAGGAAAATACCCAGTAACGCTACGATCCATTGACATTTTTGAAAGGGCTAATGCCCATTTACATATTGGCGTTACTGTGGTACAATATGAAACTGAATTTAAAGATGGGGCTCGTTCAAAAAAGAAGGGGGTGGTATTCCCAGTAAGGGGCCCGTCAGTTGATTTGGTTAAACACTGGGTTTGGATGCTTTACACGCCGCCTAGTGAACCGAGCGCAATCGGCCATTTTAACCCGATCACTGACATTAGTAGAGTTCTGGGGGAGGGTAAGAATAGGGGGACTCGTTTCTACTGTCCAACATGCCTGTCTCGATTTTGGACTGAACTAAAGCTCCGAAATCACATGAAGCATTGTAGACGGCATGGGTACCAGACAGTGGAAACGGTTTCAGGGGATAGGGCCATTCTACGTTTTAAAAATTTTCAAAATACCCTTCTCCAATGCAACAAAATATCTTTGGACTGCGAAGCTAAGCTGGTGGAGGTGAATGATCCCCAATATCCAAACCGTATCAAAGAACACCAGGCCATTGCAGTGTCCTACGCCCACGCGCAAAGAGATAATTCTAATACCATGCGGTTGTTAGAAGTAGTAGAAACATTGGATGAGGGCGATGAGTGCATGGTCAAGGCATTGACTAAACTGATTGGCACGGCTAATGGTGCTATTTCTCGTTTGAGAAATACGCATTATCCAGTGGTGCTGTCTGCAGAGGATCGTCTCGCGATTAAAAATCAAAAAATATGTTGGGTATGCAAGGGGGCGTTTGTAGAGGAGGATAAGGGGACTAAAGGGAAACGTGGGGGGAGGGGGAAAGTCAGAGACCACGACCACTTGTGGCAGGAAATATCCTCGGGGGTAGTAATTTTAGGGGAGTAGCACATCAATCGTGTAATTTAAACGTTAGCCAACAGTTTTTTATCCCTGTTTTTATTCATAACTCTAACAATGACTTAAAATTTATTTTACCAGCACTGGCACGTATGCATAGGGAGGGAGGGGGAGTAGATAGTCCATGGGTGAATAATTCATTTACCTACAACATCATTCCCAAATCAGCCGAGAAGTTGTTGCTTCTCGAACTGAAATGGCAGGTAGTGGATAATGAGCGTACGTGCTGGAATAAAATTAGGTTTTTAGATTCTTTTAGTTTTTTCCCCAAATCCCTTAGTCATCTAATTCAAGTGCAGAAAAGCGACAATTTTGATAGCTTTCCCTTGCTTAAATAGCACTTTCCAGACAGTGAAATGTATGACTTATTAACCAGCAAAGGTGTATATGCATATGATTATTACTGTTCTGGCGCTCGCTTAAGCGAGGAGAAACTACCTCCAATTGAAGCTTTTCACAATTCACTCACCAACAGTGAATGCACAGTCGAGGAGTACGAGTTTGCCAAGAAGGTGTGGGCTAAGGGGGATTGTAAAAATGGGTGGGATTATTGTAGACTGTACTTGGCCAGTGACGTTCTAACTCTGTTGGATATAGTCTGTAAGAATACAGACCAGATCTATTCAGAGTTTGGACTAGATATAGGATATTATTTTTCTACACCACATTTAGTAATGGATTTAATTTTAAAAATTAGCAGGGAGGAAATAGGCCTAATCACCGATGTAGATCAACACCTTTTTGTAGAGCGTTCAATGCGGGGAGGGTATGTTTTTCACGGGGACCGGGTCTTATCAACCGATCCGAGCAGGCAAAGCACCGGTGTAAAGTCAAATGCAGTGTTCTTGGACATGAACTCGTTGTACCCCTCGGCAATGTCCCACTACTCTTTGCCGTGTGGGAACTATCAATGGCTTGAGAATCCTTGTGAGTTCCCCGACATTAACACCGTCGAGGACAACGGGCCACAAGGATGGTTCTTTGAAATTGACGGTCACATTCCGCTGGCCCTTCACGACTCAGTCAAAGATTTTGTTTTTCCCTGTATCAATCGACCAGTGACCAGGGACTCGTTGAGCCCCTACAATCGGTCATTGGTTGAGGATATGGGGATGCATTGGACTCCCTCTAAACAGAAACTGATTGCTGATTTGGACCCTAAGGAGAATATCGTTGTTCACCATGTGCTTTTGCACTGGATGGTGAACAATGGCTTCAAAATCACCAAAATACATAGGGTCCTTCAGTTCAATCAGAAACCTTATTTGAAAACGTTTATCGATACTTTTGTCGATAAACGTTCTAGGGCAAATTCAAAGGTGGAGAAGGAATTGTACAAGCTCATTCTAAATTCAGCGTTTGGCAAAATGTGCGAAAGCGTACGTAACAGATCTCGCTGCGACGTCGTGACTGACCCTCTAGAGTGTGCACGAATTATTGCCGACCCTAATTTCACATCATTCACGAGCATAGAGGCCGGCATGGTTCTTCTACACAGGAAAAAGCGAAATGTAGTACTGAACAAGAATATCGCAGGAGGTAGTTCAGTACTAGAAATTTCAAAAAAGCTCATGTTGTCGTTCTTTTACAATGTGTGCAAGGTGCAATGGCCACGGGAGGGGGAGGTACAAGTATATTATGGGGATACCGATTCTCTACTGCTAAAAGTAAAAACTGAAGATTTATTGGGTGATTTGCAAAATGGGGTGCACATCAGCTCGCGGATGGATTTCACCAACTGGAATCCATCCCTCTATCCCGAGCTGGTGAAACGTCAAGCCCCCAACCAACTATTAAAATTAAAATCTGAAACGGGGAGTGATTTGATATCTAGGGGGGTGTTCCCGGGTCCCAAAGTTTATTGCGTGGAAACACATAGTGGGGATGAAAAGAAAACATGTAAAGGGGTGCCTACACAGTCTTTGTATACGCTCATGTTAAAATTGCTCTTTACAAAGTGTGTAGGCACCCCTTTACATGTTTTCTTTTCATCCCCACTATGTGTTTCCACGCAATAAACTTTGGGACCCGGGAACACCCCCCTAGATATCAAATCACTCCCCGTTTCAGATTTTAATTTTAATAGTTGGTTGGGGGCTTGACGTTTCACCAGCTCGGGATAGAGGGATGGATTCCAGTTGGTGAAATCCATCCGCGAGCTGATGTGCACCCCATTTTGCAAATCACCCAATAAATCTTCAGTTTTTACTTTTAGCAGTAGAGAATCGGTATCCCCATAATATACTTGTACCTCCCCCTCCCGTGGCCATTGCACCTTGCACACATTGTAAAAGAACGACAACATGAGCTTTTTTGAAATTTCTAGTACTGAACTACCTCCTGCGATATTCTTGTTCAGTACTACATTTCGCTTTTTCCTGTGTAGAAGAACCATGCCGGCCTCTATGCTCGTGAATGATGTGAAATTAGGGTCGGCAATAATTCGTGCACACTCTAGAGGGTCAGTCACGACGTCGCAGCGAGATCTGTTACGTACGCTTTCGCACATTTTGCCAAACGCTGAATTTAGAATGAGCTTGTACAATTCCTTCTCCACCTTTGAATTTGCCCTAGAACGTTTATCGACAAAAGTATCGATAAACGTTTTCAAATAAGGTTTCTGATTGAACTGAAGGACCCTATGTATTTTGGTGATTTTGAAGCCATTGTTCACCATCCAGTGCAAAAGCACATGGTGAACAACGATATTCTCCTTAGGGTCCAAATCAGCAATCAGTTTCTGTTTAGAGGGAGTCCAATGCATCCCCATATCCTCAACCAATGACCGATTGTAGGGGCTCAACGAGTCCCTGGTCACTGGTCGATTGATACAGGGAAAAACAAAATCTTTGACTGAGTCGTGAAGGGCCAGCGGAATGTGACCGTCAATTTCAAAGAACCATCCTTGTGGCCCGTTGTCCTCGACGGTGTTAATGTCGGGGAACTCACAAGGATTCTCAAGCCATTGATAGTTCCCACACGGCAAAGAGTAGTGGGACATTGCCGAGGGGTACAACGAGTTCATGTCCAAGAACACTGCATTTGACTTTACACCGGTGCTTTGCCCGCTCGGATCGGTTGATAAGACCCGGTCCCCGTGAAAAACATACCCTCCCCGCATTGAACGCTCTACAAAAAGGTGTTGATCTACATCGGTGATTAGGCCTATTTCCTCCCTGCTAATTTTTAAAATTAAATCCATTACTAAATGTGGTGTAGAAAAATAATATCCTATATCTAGTCCAAACTCTGAATAGATCTGGTCTGTATTCTTACAGACTATATCCAACAGAGTTAGAACGTCACTGGCCAAGTACAGTCTACAATAATCCCACCCATTTTTACAATCCCCCTTAGCCCACAACTTCTTGGCAAACTCGTACTCCTCGACTGTGCATTCACTGTTGGTGAGTGAATTGTGAAAAGCTTCAATTGGAGGTAGTTTCTCCTCACTTAAGCGAGCGCCAGAACAGTAATAATCATATGCATATACACCTTTGCTGGTTAATAAGTCATACATTTCACTGTCTGGAAAGTGCTGTTTAAGCAAGGGAAAGCTATCAAAATTGTCGCTTTTCTGCACTTGAATTAGTTGACTAAGGGATTTGGGGAAAAAACTAAAAGAATCTAAAAACCTAATTTTATTCCAGCACGTACGCTCATTATCCACTACCTGCCATTTCAGTTCGAGAAGCAACAACTTCTCGGCTGATTTGGGAATGATGTTGTAGGTAAATGAATTATTCACCCATGGACTATCTACTCCCCCTCCCTCCCTATGCATACGTGCCAGTGCTGGTAAAATAAATTTTAAGTCATAGTTAGAGTTATGAATAAAAACAGGGATAAAAAACTGTTGGCTAACGTTTAAATTACACGATTGATGTGCTACTCCCCTAAAATTACTACCCCCCGAGGATATTTCCTGCCACAAGTGGTCGTGGTCTCTGACTTTCCCCCTCCCCCCACGTTTCCCTTTAGTCCCCTTATCCTCCTCTACAAACTCCCCCTTGCATACCCAACATATTTTTTGATTTTTAATCGCGAGACGATCCTCTGCAGACAGCACCATTGGTTAATGCGTATTTCTCAAACGAGAAATAGCACCATTGGCCGTGCCAATCAGTTTAGTCAATGCCTTGACCATGCACTCATCGCCCTCATCCAATGTTTCTACTACTTCTAACAACCGCATGGTATTAGAATTATCTCTTTGCGCGTGGGCGTAGGACACTGCAATGGCCTGGTGTTCTTTGATACGGTTTGGATATTGGGGATCATTCACCTCCACCAGCTTAGCTTCGCAGTCCAAAGATATTTTGTTGCATTGGAGAAGGGTATTTTGAAAATTTTTAAAACGTAGAATGACCCTATCCCCTGAAACCGTTTCCACTGTCTGGTACCCATGCCGTCTACAATGCTTCATGTGATTTCGGAGCTTTAGTTCAGTCCAAAATCGAGACAGGCATGTTGGACAGTAGAAACGAGTCCCCCTATTCTTACCCTCCCCCAGAACTCTATTAATGTCAGTGATCGGGTTAAAATGGCCGATTGCGCTCGGTTCACTAGGCGGCGTGTAAAGCAACCAAACCCAGTGTTTAACCAAATCAACTGACGGGCCCCTTACTGGGAATACCACCCCCTTCTTTTTAGAACGAACCCCATCTTTAAATTCAGTTTCATATTGTACCACAGTAACGCCAATATTTAAATGGGCATTAGCCCTTTCAAAAATGTCAATGGATCGAAGCGTTACTGGGTATTTTCCTTCTAAGCAAGAAAAATCTACAACTGGGAAATGGGACCCTTCCTTCCCATGTACAGCCCAGTGATCTAAATTCTTCTTGGTAGCGTCATCTGCTAGAGGCTGAAAGGCTGATATGAGGAAAGCATACTTGAAACACTTTTGATCTGTTTCAAAACGGATCTTCTGGACACCTTTACAACCCTCTAGATCTGGATTATAATTTAAAACTATTGCTCTTGGTCCACTCCCCCTCTTAAAATAAAATCTTTCTTAAATTTACATATATTTACACTTAAATTTTCAATAAATAAAACTACTGAGCCACTCCCATTTTCATTATAGTTCTCGAGATGCGCAACAATTTGTCCTACCCACTCACTAAAAACACCCTCAAAATTTTCTAAATTTGGATAAATTATACGCATCTCGGAATGTATAAAATGATAGTAAACCTCGCTTTTCCCCTCATTCAAATAAAAAACCTTTAAAACGATAGACACCTTAATTGAATCCCTACCCCCCCCACAATTGAATTTGGTTCTCCAGTAGTGCACGAATTTTATCTACATAGGCATGCACTATTTCTACAGGATCAAAAACAAAATTTCCCCCCATTAGTGTATTAAATGGATCCCCAAATGTTGCAGTGAAAACAACTATATTATTCAATATTGTATTGGACAGCTGAAAGTCTGGGAATGATGTATCCCCTCCCCCTACTTGCTCAACAATATTCGGACTCTGTTCCACTTCAGTTGTTTGAAGTGGGTAATCGGAGGCTGGAGGGTTCCCTGCCAATTCCCGGGTAAAATTGTCTAAAATTTGCAAGGTATTTTGGCTCAAGTCTACCAGTTCAACTGCGCTATTATCTACTTTAAAAAAATCATCTAAAAACTCATCAATATTGTCAGGTACTTCAATAGAGTTGTCCCATGTTAAATTGTTGGGGGACTCCTCGTGTGCCTCCTCTTCTTCCCCTTCTTCAATAGACGGCGAGTAGGGGACCAGGACAACCTATAAATGAAACAAAATAGCTTAACGACGATCTAAGATATGACATAGGATTTTTTTTTTTTTTTTTTTTTTTTTTTTTTTTTTTTTGGGGGGGGGGGGGCATCCCTGTGGCACTTCCCTGACCCGTGGCGCTTCTTGGACCCGTGGCGCTTCCCCCGGCGCTTCCCTGACTCGTGGCGCATCCCTGTGGCGCTTCTCGGGGTCCGCATCGCTTCCCGCGATGCTTCTCGAGCGCGTGGCGCTTCCCTGACCCGTGGCACTTCCCCCGGCGCTTCCCTGACTCGTGGCACATCCCCGTGGCGCTTCTCGGGGGTCGCATCGCTTCCCGCGATGCTTCTCGAGCCCGTGGCGCTTCCCTGACCCGTGGCGCTTCCCCCGGCGCTTCCCCGGTGCTTCCTGGACCCACTGGCTCCGCCCGTTTACATAGTGTCCCAAAAAAAAGTTGAAATATTTGCTTAGACCGCATAAGTCCAAGTTTCTCTCTAATTCCATTCTATAGGTTCGGCGAACTCTTCATTAGCTCTCAATTATTGTAAGCCACCGCGTGAGTGTTCCAGGATTGAACCGTTAAGACGGTTTCCCCACACTAAAATCTTTGGCACGATAGAAATATCCTTGCGCAAATTACGGGATCCATATGTGACAAATACAATAATCTCTCTCAGTTCCTTCTCTTAAAACTATGTGATAATCAATTGTGAAAAATAGGGAATTTTGAGTTTCAAATGGTGAGCATTAATTTAAATTACCTAAAAATATTCGTTTATGAGTTATCGACGCGATAGCAAAGATTAGAAAAGAATGGTTTCTCTGCAAAAAATTACATTTAGATATATCCCGCTGAGATAAGTTTATATTGGGTTGAAAACAATGGAAGAAATAGATAGTTTGAAGAAAAAATACTTACATTTGTATAATCCGAGGGCAGTATTTGAATGCCCGAAGGACCAGATAGTGCATGCTGGAGGGTCACTTCCTGACCTTGTGTAGGTGGGGCATCCCCCGAAGGCCCAGGCAACGCATGAATGAAGGTGGACGAAGCGGTGTCGCTATGTTCTTGTGCAGCTGGGTCAGCTCTTGAAGGTCCAGGTAGTGCATGTTGGAGGGCGAAGGGACTGGTGACATTAATTTCATGTACAGCCGGGACAGGGGCTGGTACAGGCGGCTGCACTTGGGCATGCAGTGTGGAGCTGTGGGGTTTCGACCGATGAGCATATTGTATAACTGAGGCTCGATTAAGAGTGGCTTGTGTAGGTGGCTGCACTTGGGCAGGCAGTGTGGAGCTGGGGGGCTTTGGCCAGCGATCATATTGCATGGCAGGGGGCGCATTATTGGCCCTCGTCTTCTTAGCAGGAGGGGGCACGCATTCTTCGCTATTTGCGTCAGACATAGGCCCCATCAATGCAGTGTCCGCAAATTCTTCATAATTTGCCTTAAAGAAGAGAAGAAAAATCAAATCAAAATAATTTCTCCCTTTTTAAAGAAGGAAAGTTATTAAACATAATTTTGTTTAGTTTATCACTAAGAAAGCACAAAACCCATATTCTCTCCCCCTAAATTTAGGAAAATTAAGCCATCCCTCTCATAGAGTTAATCATGCGTTTTATTCAAGCGAAAGGCATATCTTACTAGCTTTTATTCAAATGTTATAGCTAAAATCACTAAATGACGAAGAAGCAATAATCTTTTCTATTTCTATTAAAAGCGCTAACCCCCAACAAAAATCCTGGATTCACGCCCGGGAATATAAAAGAAACTTTATCGAAGGCTTGAAAAAATTATAAATTTACGCATTAGTTTTCTTGTCAATGGGCGTACATGTCTACACACAGAATCCCCCTTCACATAATTTACTTACAACGAAGCTGTTAGAAGCAATGTATTGCCCCCTTTCACATAATGCCCTAAATATATTATTAAACATAATCTCTTTCTCTCCTTCCATACAGGTTACGAAACTATAATTCTAATTATTGCTTAAAAGTGTTTTAATTTTGACGGAGAAACACTTTGACTTGACCGCGTTTGTAAACCGGAAAAGGGAACGACAAAGTAATTATAACCCTGCGGAAATGTATTGTCAAAACCAGAGCGAGCTAATAACAACAGAGCGCTGGATGTCTCAGTTAGAGAAATGATTACAATTGAGAAAAGTCAAACTTTAACGAAATGCTATTTCTTTTTGCGAGAATTTGGGTTGTAAAGCAATGGTGGAGGGATTAGGTTTTGAGGGTAAAGGAATATATTTACATTGATTATAATGATGTTTGTATAGTTTGTTGTGGGGGGGGGGGGGGGGTTGAGGGTATAGGAATATATCCACATTGACTATAAGGATTGTATGGTTTGTTGGGGGGGGGATTTAGCTGGAAATATAGAGGGAAGGAATTTAACGAAAAAAGTATTTCTTTTGCGATGGGGTTGTAAGACAATGGGGGGGGGGTTAGGTTTTGAGGGTAAAGGAATATATTTACATTGACTATAAAGATTGCATGGTTGGGGGGGGGGGTTAGGTTTTGAGGGTAAAGGAATATATTTACATTGATTATAATGATGTTTGTATAGTTTGTTGTGGGGGGGGGGTTGAGGGTATAGGAATATATCCACATTGACTATAAGGATTGTATGGTTTGTTGGGGGGGGGGGGATTTAGCTGGAAATATAGAGGGAAGGAATTTATCGAAAAAAGTATTTCTTTTGCGATGGGGTTGTAAGACAATGGGGGGGGGTTAGGTTTTGAGGGTAAAGGAATATATTTACATTGACTATAAAGATTGCATGGTTGGGGGGGGGGGGGTTAGGTTTTGAGGGTAAAGGAATATATTTACATTGATTATAATGATGTTTGTATAGTTTGTTGTGGTGGGGGGGGGGTTGAGGGTATAGGAATATATTTACATTGATTATAAAGATTGCATGGTTGGGGGGGGGTAGGTTTTGAGGGTAAAGGAATATATTTACATTGATTATAATGATGTTTGTATAGTTTGTTGTGGTGGGGGGGGGGGGGGTTGAGGGTATAGGAATATATTCACATTGATTATAAAGATTGCATGGTTGGGGGGGGGGGGGTTTGAGGGTAAAGGAATATATTTACATTGAGTATGAAGATTGTATGGTTTGTTGGGGGGGGGGTTTGAGGGTATAGGAATATATTTACGTTTTAGCTGAATATATTGGAGGGTGACCAAGGAAAATTCCTTTGAAAATAAAAATGCACTTACATTGCTAATTGCGGCTGCCAAGGCCTCAAGCTCATCAATTATATCAATTGTTCTATCCATTGTGTCACAATACTTTCTGATAATTGAATCACATTGCATGCCCGTTATATACGAAATCTCAAGGTCAAATTGTTATGTAAACAAAGCCCTCTGATTGCCTGAGAATGGGGGATCTAACTGTTACCATGGAAACTCACAACATTTGGCTTGAACAACAATAACAAATACTGTTTCCCGGAAACTCATAACATCTGGCTTGAACAACAACAAGAAGGAAGTGACAAAGTTCCTGTTTTTCCATTCTCACTGACAAAATCCATAAAACCATCAAATAATCAACACACATAACCATCCATAAAACCATCCATAAATGTGACAAACTTCCTGTTTTTTCATTCTCACTGACAAAGTCCATAAAACCATCCATAAATGTGACAAAATTCCTGTTTTTCCATTCTCACTGACAAAGTCCATAAACCACGTGGCTCTATGCCCATATATGGACTCCTGTCACGAGTTATAGGGTCATCTCTACTGAAGCATTTTTTAAGAACTTTGAGAGTTTAAGAAATTAACTGCCTTGGCAGTTGGAGGGGATGTGTTTGTGTCAATT
>CM051264.1:27166610-27324110 GCA_027921565.1 Artemia sinica
TATTTGTCAATAGTTGATATTAAATAAATAAGAAATATAAATGCCATGCTGTAGCTATCGCTGCATTCATGGCTTAGCCTCAAGCTTTGATGGTAGTTAAAAAAAAACTTTTCTAATGTTTAGAAACAGTAACATGCTAACTTGTTGTCACAATTCTTTAAGAAAGACTACTCAAACACAACGGCCGTTGAATTTGAATGCGAAGCATTTTTTAAGAACTTTAAGAGTTAAAGAAATTAACAACCTTGGTATTTGGAGGGGTTGTTTTTGTGTCAATTTTTTGTTAATAGTTGATTTTAAATAAATACCAAGTTGCAGCTATCACTGCATTCATGGCTTAACCTCAAGCTTTGATGGTAGTTAAAAAAAAACTGTTCTAGTGTTAGAAATACTAACATACTAACTTGTTGTCTCAATTCTTTAAGAAAGACTACTCAAACACAACGGCCGTTGAATTTGAATGCGAAGCATTTTTTAAGAACTTTAGGAGTTTAAGAAATTAACAACCTTGGTATTTGGAGGGGTTGTTTTTGTGTCAATTTTTTGTTAATAGTTGATTTTAAATAAATAATAAATACGAAGTTGCAGCTATCACTGCATTCATGGCTTAACCTCAAGCTTTGATGGTAGTTAAAAAAAAAACTGTTCTAGTGTTTAGAAATACTAACATACTAGTAGAGATGCCTCAGGAGGTCGTGACGGGGCACCAAATATGGACATAGAGTCCCTAGGGAGATGGTTTTTGTCAGTGAGAATGAAAAAAACAGGAATTTTCTCACTTTGATGGATGTTTTCTTGGATGGTTATGTGTGTTGGTCAATTTATTTGATGTTTTTCATGGATGTCAACAGTAATTTATGTCTGTTTTATGGTTTTTGTCAGGGAGAATGGAAAAACAGTATTTTTCTCACTTGAAAAAACAGGAATTTTCTCACATTGATGGTTGTTTCATGGACGGTTATGTGTGTTGGTCAATTTATTTGATGTTTTTCATGGATGTCAACATCGATTTATGTCTGTTTTATGGTTTTTGTCAGTGAGAATGAAAAAACAGGAACTTTCTCACTTTAATGGATGTCAACAGCAATTTATGTCTGTTTTATGGTTTTTGTCAGTGAGAATGGAAAAACAGGAACTTTCTCACTCTAATGGATGTCAACAGCAATTTATGTCTGTTTTATGGTTTTTGTCAGTGAGAATGGAAAAACAGAGAAACAATTCTCCAGGAATAGATCCAAGTCATTAATACTTTGCCACGGAAACAATTCTAAAACTTCGCCTAGAAACGATTCTCCAGGAATAGATCCAAGTCATTAATGTCTTTGCCTCGGAAACAGTTCTACTGGTCGAACTCCAAAAGATATTAATAAACATTGCCATGGAAACAATTCTCCAAAGAAACATCTTAGCGATGAATTGTTTTAGCGCGGGAATCAGGTTTCTTAGTAATTTCAAATGTGACAGCACAGAGATGCCAAAACAAAAGGAACACGCTGAAATTACGTTTAGGGATTATTTGGGCGAAACCGTTTTATGGAATTATTTCGGCGAGAACAGTTAGAGACATTTTAAAAGGTGATTTTAAAAGATGATTTAGAAGAGGATTTGAGGGTGAAACTCTGTGGTCGTTATACTACACAAGTTCCATTTGAACAGTGTTGTGAGGTCCTCTACCCCGACCCCAAAGGGTTCCGATCCTCCTACCCCGACCCCGAAGGACGCCCCCGGTCCTCAAAGATCCCCCGGGCTCCCAAAGGACCATCCGGCCCTCAAGGGTCCCCCAGACCCCCAAAGGACCCCCCAGGCCCCAAAGGGCCCCTCCCCCATTGGCCCCCAAAGGGCCCCCTCCCCTCCCTCTCCCTCCCTCTCCTCCCCCTCCTCACCGTCCCCTCCCCCTCCCCTCCTCCCCCTACCCTCCCCTCCCCATCCTCCCCCTCCCCTCCTCCCCTCCCCATCCCCTCCTCCCCTCCTCCATTTTTTAATATTCTTTGTGCATTGAGACACAGAAGGGCCCCCTCCCCCCGGGCCCCCAAAGGGCCCCGACGCCCCAAAGGACTGATTTTTCAAAGTTCATTTTGAATTTCTTTCGTTGAAAAGCAAGAGTTGGAATATTTCAGTAGTGTTTGGTTGTGGTTTACCTTGTCACAGTTACATTTTCTTGATTTTTCAAAGTTCATTTTGAATTTCTTTCATTGAAATGCAAGAGTTGGAATATTTCAGTAGTGTTTTGTTGTGGTTTACCATGTCACAGTTACATTCTCTTGATTTTTCAAAGTTCATTTTGAGTTTCTTTCATTGAAATGCAAGAGTTGGATTATTTCAGTAGTGTTTTGTCATGGTTTACCTTGTCAAAGTTACATTCTCTTGATTTTTCAAAGTTCATTATGAATTTCTTTCGTTGAAATGCAAGAGTTGGAATATTTCAGTAGTGTTTGGTTGTGGTATACCTTGTCACAGTTACATTTTCTTGATTTTTCAAAGTTCATTTGAATTTCTTTCATTGAAATGCAAGAGTTGGAATATTTCGGTAGTGTTTTCTCGTGGTTTACCTTGCCACAGTTACATTCTCTTGATTTTTCAAAATTCATTTTGGATTTCTTTCGTTGAAATGCAAGAGTTGGAATATTTCAGTAGTGTTTTGATGTGGTTTACAGTGTCTCAGTTACATTCTCTTGATTTTTCAAAGTTCATTTTGGATTTCTTTCATTGAAATGCAAGAGTTGGAATATTTCAGTAGTGTTTTGTCGTGGTTTACCCTGTCACAGTTACATTCTCTTGATTTTTCAAAGTTCATTTTAGATTTCTTTCGTTGAAATGCAAGAGTTGGAATATTGCAGTAGTGTGTTGTCGTGGTTTACCATGTCACAGTTACATTCTCTTGATTTTTTCAAAGTTCATTTTGAATTTCTTTCATTGAAATGCAAGAGTTGGAATATTTCAGTAGTGTGTTGTCGTGGTTTACCATGCCACAGTTACATTCCCTTAATTTTTCAAAGTTCATTTTGATTTTCTTTTGTTGAAAAGCATTGGTTGTGGTTTACCTTGTCACAGTTACATTTTCTTGATTTTTCAAACTTCATTTTGAATTTCTTTCATTGAAATGCAAGAGTTGGAATATTTCAGTAGTGTTTGTCGTGGTTTACCTTGTCACAGTTACATTCTCTTGATTTTTCAAAGATCATTTTGGATTTCTTTCGTTGAAATGCAAGAGTTGGAATATTTCAGTAGTGTTTTGATGTGGTTTACAGTGTCACAGTTACATTCTCTTGATTTTTCAAAGTTCATTTTGAATTTCTTTCATTGAAATGCAAGAGTTGGAATATTTCAGTAGTGTTTTGTCGTGGTTTACCTTGTCACAGTTACATTCTCTTGATTTTTCAAAGATCATTTTGGATTTCTTTCGTTGAAATGCAAGAGTTGGAATATTTCAGTAGTGTTTTGATGTGGTTTACATTATCACAGTTACATTCTCTTGATTTTTCAAAGTTCATTTTGAATTTCTTTCATTGAAATGCACGAGTTGGAATATTTCAGTAGTGTTTTGTCGTGGTTTACCTTGTCACAGTTACATTCCCTTGATTTTTCAAAGTTCATTTTCGATTCCCTTCATTGAAATGCAAGAGTTGGAATATTTCAGTAGTGTTTTGATGTGGTTTACCTTATCACAGTTACATTCTCTTGATTTTTCAAAGTTCATTTTGAATTTTTTATGTTGAAAAGCAAGAGTTGGAATATTTCAGTAATGTTTTGTTGTAGTTTACCTTGTCACAGTTACATTCTCTTGATTTTTCAAACTTCATTTTGAGTTTCTTTCATTGAAATGCAAGAGTTGGAATATTTCAGTAGTGTTTTGTTATGGTTTATCTTGTCAAAGTTACATTCTCTTGATTTTTCAAAGTTCATTTGGAATATCTTTCGTTGAAATGCAAGAGTTGGATTACTTCAGTAGTGTTTGGTTGTGGTTTACCTTGTCACAGTTACATTTTCTTGATTTTTCAAAGTTCATTTTGGTTTTCTTTCATTGAAATGCAAGAGGTGGAATATTTCAGTAAGTTCATTTTCGATTTCCTTCATTGAAATGCAAGAGCTGGAATATTGCAGTAGTGTTTTGGTGTGGTTTACCTTATCACAGTTACATTCCCTTGATTTTTCAAAATTCATTTTGAATTTCTATCGTTGAAATGCCATAGCTGGAATATTTCAGTAGTGTTTTGTTATTGGTTTACCTTATCACAGTTACATTCTCTTGAAGTTCATTTGAATTTCTTTTATTGAAATGCAAGAGTTGGAATATTTCGATAGTGTTTTGTCGTGGTTTACCTTGTCACACTTACATTTTCTTGATTTTTCAAAGTTCATTTTGGATTTGTCACGTTGAAATGCAAGAGTTGGAATATTTCAGTAGTGTTTTGTCGTGGTTTACCTTGTCACAGTTACATTCTCTTGATTTTTCAAAGTTCATTTTGGATTTATCACGTTGAAATGCAAGAGCTGGAATATTTCAGTAGTGTTTTGTTATGGTTTACCTTATCACAGTTACATTTTCTTGATTTTTCAAATTCATTTTGAATTTCTATCGTTGAAATGCAAGAGCTGGAATATTTCAGTAGTGTTTTCTTGTGGTTTACCTTGTCAGAGTTACATTTTCATGATTTTTCAAAGTTCATTTTGAATTTCTTTCGTTGAAATGCAAGAGTTGGAATATTTCAGTAGTGTTTTGTTGTGGTTTACCTTGTCACAGTTACATTTTTTGATTTTTAAAAGTTCATTTCGGTTTTCTTTCATTGAAATGCAAGAGTTGGAATATTTCAGTAGTGTTTTGTCGTGGTTTACCATGTCACAGTTACATTCTCTTGATTTTTCAAAGTTCATTTTGAATTTCTTTCGTTGAAATGCAACAGTTGGAATATTTCAGTAGCGTTTTGTCGTGGTTTACCTTGTCACAGTTACATTCTCTTGATTTTTCAAAGTTCATCTTGAATTTCTTTCATTGAAATGCAAGAGTGGGATTATTTCAGTAGTGTTTTGTCGTGGTTTACCATGTCACACTTACATTCTCTTGATTTTTCAAAGTTCATTTGGATTTCTTTCATTGAAATGCAAGAGTTGGAATATTTCAGTAGTGTTTTGTCGTGGTTTACCTTGTCACACTTACATTCTCTTGATTTTTCAAAGTTCATTTGAATTTCTTTCATTGAAATGCAAGAGTTGGAATATTTCAGTAGTGTTTTGTTGTGGTTTACCTTGTCACACTTACATTCTCATGATTTTTCAAAGTTCATTTTTGATTTCTTTCATTGAAATGCAAGAGTTGGAATATTTCAGTAGTGTTTTGTCGTGGTTTACCATGTCACAGTTACATTCTCTTGATTTTTCAAAGTTCATTTTGAATTTCTTTCATTGAAATGCAAGAGTTGGAATATTTCAGTAGTGTTTTGTCGTGGTTTACCTTGTCACAGTTACATTCTCTTGATTTTTCAAAGTTCATTTTGGATTTCTTTCGTTGAAATGCAAGAGTTGGAATATTTCAGTAGTGTTTTGTCGTGGTTTACATTATCACAGTTACATTCTCTTGATTTTTCAAAGTTCATTTTGAATTTCTTTCGTTGAAATGCAAGAGTTGGAATATTTCAGTAGTGTTTTGTCGTGGTTTACCTTGTCACAGTTACATTCTCTTGATTTTTCAAAGTTCATTTTCGATTTCCTTCATTGAAATGCAAGAGTTGGAATATTTCAGTAGTGTTTTGATGTGGTTTACCTTATCACAGTTACATTCTCTTGATTTTTCAAAGTTCATTTTGAATTTTTTATGTTGAAAAGCAAGAGTTGGAATATTTCAGTAGTGTTTTGTTGTAGTTTACCTTGTCACAGTTACATTCTCTTGATTTTTCAAACTTCATTTTGAGTTTCTTTCATTGAAATGCAAGAGTTGGAATATTTCAGTAGTGTTTTGTTATGGTTTATCTTGTCAAAGTTACATTCTCTTGATTTTTCAAAGTTCATTTTGAATTTCTTTCGTTGAAATGCAAGAGTTGGATTATTCAGTAGTGTTTGGTTGTGGTTTACCTTGTCACAGTTACATTTTCTTGATTTTTCAAAGTTCATTTTGGTTTTCTTTCATTGAAATGCAAGAGGAGGAATATTTCAGTAAGTTCATTTCGATTTCCTTCATTGAATGCAAGAGCTGGAATATGCAGTATGTTTTGCTGTGGTTTACCTTATCACAGTTACATTCCCTTGATTTTTCAAAATTCATTTTGAATTTCTATCGTTGAAATGCCATAGCTGGAATATTTCAGTAGTGTTTTGTTGTGGTTTACCTTATCACAGTTACATTCTCTGATTTTTCAAAGTTCATTTGAATTTCTTTTATTGAAATGCAAGAGTTGGAATATTTCAGTAGTGTTTTGTCGTGGTTTACCTTGTCACACTTACATTTTCTTGATTTTTCAAAGTTCATTTGGATTTCGTCACGTTGAAATGCAAGAGTTGGAATATTTCAGTAGTGTTTTGTCGTGGTTTACCTTGTCACAGTTACATTCTCTTGATTTTTCAAAGTTCATTTTGGATTTATCACGTTGAAATGCAAGAGCTGGAATATTTCAGTAGTGTTTTGTTCTGGTTTACCTTATCACAGTTACATTTCTTGATTTTTCAAATTCATTTTGAATTTCTATTCGTTGAAATGCAAGAGCTGGAATATTTCAGTAGTGTTTTCTTGTGGTTTACCTTGTCAGAGTTACATTTTCATGATTTTTCAAAGTTCATTTTGAATTTCTTTCGTTGAAAGGCAAGAGTTGAAATATTTCAGTAGTGTTTTGTTGTGGTTTACCTTGTCACAGTTACATTTTTTGATTTTTAAAAGTTCATTTCGGTTTTCTTTCATTGAAATGCAAGAATTGGAATATTTCAGTAGTGTTTTGTCGTGGTTTACCTTGTCACAGTTACATTCTCTTGATTTTTCAAAGTTCATTTTGAATTTCTTTCGTTGAAATGCAACAGTTGGAATATTTCAGTAGCGTTTTGTCGTGGTTTACCTTGTCACAGTTATATTCTCTTGATTTTTCAAAGTTCATCTTGAATTTCTTTCATTGAAATGCAAGAGTGGGATTATTTCAGTAGTGTTTTGTCGTGGTTTACCATGTCACACTTACATTCTCTTGATTTTTCAAAGTTCATTTTGGATTTCTTTCATTGAAATGCAAGAGTTGGAATATTTCAGTAGTGTTTTGTCGTGGTTTGCCTTGTCACACTTACATTCTCTTGATTTTTCAAAGTTCATTTGAATTTCATTCATTGAAATGCAAGAGTTGGAATATTTCAGTAGTGTTTTGTTGTGGTTTACCTTGTCTAACTTACATTCTCATGATTTTTCAAAGTTCATTTTTGATTTCTTTCATTGAAATGCAAGAGTTGGAATATTTCAGTAGTGTTTTGTAGTGGTTTACCTTGTCACAGTTACATTCTCTTGATTTTTCAAAGTTCATTTTGGATTTATCTCGTTGAAATGCAAGACTTGAATTATTTCAGTAGTATTTTGTCGTGGTTTACCTTGTCACAGTTACATTCTCTTGATTTTTCAAAGTTCATTTTGGATTTCATTCATTGAAATGCAAGAGTTGGAATATTTCAGTAGTGTTTTGTAGTGGTTTACCTTGTCACAGTTACATTCTCTTGATTTTTCAAAGTTCATTTTGGATTTATCTCGTTGAAATGCAAGAGTTGAATTATTTCACTAATGTTTTTTCGTGGTTTACCTTGTCACAGTTACATTCTCTTGATTTTTCAAAGTTCATTTTGAGTTTCTTTCATTGAAATGCAAGAGTCAAGATCAAGTTAGGTTAGGTTAGGTTAGCCTACGTACGCACGCGTACGTAGGCTAACCTAACCTAACTTAACCTAACCTAACTTGATCTAGCCTAACCTAACCTAACATAACGAAAATCAAGAAAATGTAACTGTGTCAAAGTAAAGCACAACAAAACATATTTCAACGAAAGAAATCCATAATGAACTTTGAAAAATCAAGAGAATGTAACTGTGACAAAGTAAACCACGGCAAAACACTACTGAAATATTCCAACTCTTGCATTTCAACGAAATAAATCCAAAATGATCTTTGAAAAATCAAGAGAATGTAAGTGTGGTAAGGTAAACCACGAGAAAACACTAGTGAAATATTCCAACTCTTGCATTTCAATGAAAGAAATCCAAAAGGAACTTTGAAAAATCAAGAGAATGTAACTGTGACAAGGTAAACCACAACCAAACACTACTGAAATATTCCAACTCTTGCATTTCAACGAAAGAAATTCAAAATGAACTTTGAAAAATCAAGAGAATGTAACTTTGACTCGGTAAACCACGACAAAACACTACTGAAATAATCCAACTCTTGCATTTCAATGAAAGAAATTGAAAATGAACTTTGAAAAATCAAGAGAATGTAACTGTGACAAGGTAAACCACGACAAAACACTATTGAAATATTCCAACTCTTGCATTTCAATGAAAGAAATTCAAAATGAACTTTGAAAAATCAAGAAAATGTAACTGTGACAAGGTAAACCACAACCAAACACTACTGAAATATTCCAACTCTTGCATTTCAACGAAAGAAATTCAAAATGAACTTTGAAAAATCAATAGAATGTAACTTTGACAAGGTAAACCACGACAAAACACTACTGAAATATTCCAACTCTTGCTTTTCAACGAAAGAATTTCAAAATGAACTTTGAAAAATCAAGAGAATGTAACTTTGACAAGGTAAACCATGACAAAACACTACTGAAATATTCCAACTCTTGCTTTTCAACGAAAGAAATTCAAAATGAACTTTGAAAAATCAAGAGAATGTAAGTGTGACAAGGTAAACCATGACAAAACACTACTGAAATATTCCAACTCTTGCTTTTCAACAAATGAAATCCAAAATGAACTTTGAAAAATCAAGAGAATGTAACTGTGATAAGGTAAACCACGACAAAACACTACTGAAATATTCCAACTCTTGCATTTCAATGAAGGAAATCCAAAATGAACTTTGAAAAATCAAGAGAATGTAAGTATGACAAGGTAAACCACGACAAAACACTACTGAAATATTCCAACTCTTGCATTTCAATGAAAGATATCCAAAATGAACTTTGAAAAATCGTGAGAATGTAAGTGTGACAAAGTAAACCACAACAAAACACTACTGAAATATTCCAACTCTTGCATTTCAATGAAAGAAATCCAAAATGAACTTTGAAAAATCAAGGGAATGTAACTGTGACATGGTAAACCACGACAAAACACTACTGAAATAATCCCACTCTTTCATTTCAATGAAAGAAATTCAAAATGAACTTTGAAAAATCAAGAAAATGTAACTGTGACAAGGTAAACCACAACCAAACACTACTGAAATATTCCAACTCTTGCATTTCAACGAAAGAAATTCAAAATGAACTTTGAAAAATCAATAGAATGTAACTTTGACAAGGTAAACCACGACAAAACACTACTGAAATATTCCAACTCTTGCTTTTCAACGAAAGAAATTCAAAATGAACTTTGAAAAATCAAGAGAATGTAACTTTGACAAGGTAAACCATGACAAAACACTACTGAAATATTCCAACTCTTGCTTTTCAACGAAAGAAATTCAAAATGAACTTTGAAAAATCAAGAGAATGTAAGTGTGACAAGGTAAACCATGACAAAACACTACTGAAATATTCCAACTCTTGCTTTTCAACAAATGAAATCCAAAATGAACTTTGAAAAATCAAGAGAATGTAACTGTGATAAGGTAAACCACGACAAAACACTACTGAAATATTCCAACTCTTGCATTTCAATGAAGAAATCCAAAATGAACTTTGAAAAATCAAGAGAATGTAAGTATGACAAGGTAAACCACGACAAAACACTACTGAAATATTCCAACTCTTGCATTTCAATGAAAGATATCCAAAATGAACTTTGAAAAATCGTGAGAATGTAAGTGTGACAAAGTAAACCACAACAAAACACTACTGAAATATTCCAACTCTTGCATTTCAATGAAAGAAATCCAAAATGAACTTTGAAAAATCAAGGGAATGTAACTGTGACATGGTAAACCACGACAAAACACTACTGAAATAATCCCACTCTTTCATTTCAATGAAAGAAATTCAAAATGAACTTTGAAAAATCAAGAGAATGTAAGTGTGACAAAGTAAACCACAACAAAACACTACTGAAATATTCCAACTCTTGCATTTCAACTAAAGAAATCCAAAATGAACTTTGAAAAATCAAGGAATGTAACTGTGACAAGGTAAACCACGACAAAACACTACTGAAATAATCCCACTCTTGCATTTCAATGAAAGAAAACCGAAATGAACTTTGAAAAATCAAGAAAATGTAGCTGTTACAAAGTAAACCACAACAAAACACTACTGAAATATTCCAACTCTTGCAATTACAATGAAAGAAATCCAAAATGAACTTTGAAAAATCAAGGGAATGTAACTGTGACATGGTAAACCACGACAAAACACTACTGAAATAATCCCACTCTTTCATTTCAATGAAAGAAATTCAAAATGAACTTTGAAAAATCAAGAGAATGTAAGTGTGACAAAGTAAACCACAACAAAACACTACTGAAATATTCCAACTCTTGCATTTCAACTAAAGAAATCCAAAATGAACTTTGAAAAATCAAGGGAATGTAACTGTGACAAGGTAAACCACGACAAAACACTACTGAAATAATCCCACTCTTGCATTTCAATGAAAGAAAACCGAAATGAACTTTGAAAAATCAAGAAAATGTAACTGTGACAATGGTAAACCACAACAAAACACTACAGTGAAATATTCCAACTCTTGCATTTCAATGAAAGAAATTGAAAATGAACTTTGAAAAATCAAGGGAATGTAACTGTGACAAGGTAAACCACGACAAAACACTACTGAAATATTCCAACTCTTGCATTTCAATGAATGAAATTCAAAATGAACTTTGAAAAATCAAGAGAATGTAACTGTGACAAGGTAAACCACAACAAAACACTACTGAAATATTCCAACTCTTGCATTTCAATGAAAGAAATTGAAAATGAACTTTGAAAAATTAAGAGAATGTAACTGTGACAAGGTAAACCACGACAAAACACTACTGAAATATTCCAACTCTTGCATTTCAATGAATGAAGTTCAAAATGAACTTTGAAAAATCAAGAGAATGTCACTGTTACATGGTAAACCACGACAAAACACTACTGAAATAATTCCGCTCTTGCATTACAACAAAGAAATTCAAAATGAACTTTGAAAAATCAAGAGAATGTAACTGTGACAAGTTAAACCATGACAAAACGCTACTGAAATATTCCAACTCTTGCTTTTCAACGAAAGAAATCCAAAATGAACTTTGAAAAATCAAGAAAATGTAACTGTGACAAGGTAAACCACAACCAAACATTACTGAAAAAATCCAACTCTTGCATTTCAATGAAAGAAACTCAAAATGAACTTTGAAAAATCAAGAGAATGTAACTTTGACAAGGTAAACCATGACAAAACACTACTGAAATATTCCAACTCTTGCTTTTCAACGAAAGAAATTCAAAATGAACTTTGAAAAATCAAGAGAATGTAACAGTGACAAGGTAAACCATGACAAAACACTACTAAAATATTCCAACTCTTGCATTTCAATGAAAGAAACTCAAAATGAACTTTGAAAAATCAAGAGATTGTAACTGTGACAAGGTAAACCACGAAAAAACACTAGTGAAATAATTCAACTCTTGCATTTCAACGAGATAAATCCAAAATGAACTTTGAAAAATCAAGAGAATGTAACTGTGACAAGGTAAACCATGAGAAAACACTACTGAAATATTCCAACTCTTGCATTTCAACGAATGAAATCCAAAATGAACTTTGAAAAATCAAGAGAATGTAACTGTGACAAGGTAAACCACGACAAAATACTACTGAAATAATTCAAGTCTTGCATTTCAACGAGATAAATCCAAAATGAACTTTGAAAAATCAAGAGAATGTAACTGTGACAAGGTAAACCACTGCAAAACACTACTGAAATATTCCAACTCTTGCATTTCAATGAAAGAAATCAAAAATGAACTTTGAAAAATCATGAGAATGTAAGTGTGACAAGGTAAACCACAACAAAACACTACTGAAATATTCCAACTCTTGCATTTCAATGAAAGAAATTCAAATGAACTTTAAAAAATCAAGAGAATGTAAGTGTGACAAAGTAAACCACGACAAAACACTACTGAAATATTCCAACTCTTGCATTTCAATGAAAGAAATCCAAAATGAACTTTGAAAAATCAAGAGAATGTAAGTGTGACATGGTAAACCACGACAAAACACTACAGAAATAATCCCACTCTTGCATTTCAATGAAAGAAATTCTAGATGAACTTTGGAAAATCAAGAGAATATAACTGTGACAAGGTAAACCACGACAAAACGCTACTGAAATATTCCAACTGTTGCATTTCAACGAAAGAAATTCAAAATGAACTTTGAAAAATCAAGAGAATGTAACTGTGACAAGGTAAACCACGACAAAACACTACTGAAATATTCCAACTCTTGCATTTCAATGAAAGAAAACCGAAATGAACTTTTAAAAATCAAAAAATGTAACTGTGACAAGGTAAACCACAACAAAACACTACTGAAATATTTCAACTCTTGCCTTTCAACGAAAGAAATTCAAAATGAACGAAAAATCATGAAAATGTATTTCTGACAAGGTAAACCACAAGAAAACACTACTGAAATATTCCAACTCTTGCATTTCAATAAAAGAAATTCAAAATGAACTTTGAAAAATCAAGAGAATGTAACTCTGACAAGGTAAACCACGACAAAACACTACTGAAATATTCCAGCTCTTGCATTTCAACGATAGAAATTCAAAATGAATTTGAAAAATCAAGAAAATGTAACTGTGATAAGGTAAACCATAACAAAACACTACTGAAATATTCCAGCTCTTGCATTTCAACGATATAAATCCAAAATGAACTTTGAAAAATCAAGGGAATGTAACTGTGATAAGGTAAACCACACCAAAACATTACTGCAATATTCCAGCTCTTGCATTTCAATGAAGGAAATCGAAAATGAACTTACTGAAATATTCCAACTCTTGCATTTCAATGAAAGAAAACCAAAATGAACTTTGAAAAATCAAGAAAATGTAACTGTGACAAGGTAAACCACAACCAAACACTACTGAAATAATCCAACTCTTGCATTTCAACGACAAAAATTCAAAATGAACATTGAAAAATCAAGAGAATGTAACTTTGACAAGGTAAACCACAACCAAACACTACTGAAATAATCCAACTCTTGCATTTCAACGAAAGAAATTCAAAATGAACTTTGAAAAATCAAGAGAATGTAACTTTGACAAGATAAACCATAACAAAACACTACTGAAATATTCCAACTCTTGCATTTCAATGAAAGAAACTCAAAATGAAGTTTGAAAAATCAAGAGAATGTAACTGTGATAAGGTAAACTACAACAAAACATTACTGAAATATTCCAACTCTTGCTTTTCAACATAAAAAATTCAAAATGAACTTTGAAAAATCAAGAGAATGTAACTGTGATAAGGTAAACCACATCAAAACACTACTGAAATATTCCAACTCTTGCATTTCAATGAAGGAAATCGAAAATGAACTTTGAAAAATCAAGGGAATGTAACTGTGACAAGGTAAACCAAGACAAAACACTACTGAAATATTCCAACTCGTGCATTTCAAAGAAAGAAATTCAAAATGAACTTTGAAAAATCAAGAGAATGTAACTGTGATAATGTAAACCACATCAAAACACTACTGAAATATTCCAACACTTGCATTTCAACGAAAGAAATCCAAAATGATCTTTGAAAAATCAAGAGAATGTAACTGTGACAAGGTAAACCACGACAAAACACTACTGAAATATTCCAACTCTTGCATTTCAATGAAAGAAATTCAAAATGAACTTTAAAAAATCAAGAGAATGTAACTGTGACACTGTAAACCACATCAAAACACTACTGAAATATTCCAACTCTTGCATTTCAATGAAAGAAATTCAAAATGAACTTTGAAAAATCAAGAAAATGTAACTGTGACAAGGTAAACCACAACCAATGCTTTTCAACAAAAGAAAATCAAAATGAACTTTGAAAAATTAAGGGAATGTAACTGTGGCATGGTAAACCACGACAACACACTACTGAAATATTCCAACTCTTGCATTTCAATGAAAGAAATTCAAAATGAACTTTGAAAAAATCAAGAGAATGTAACTGTGACATGGTAAACCACGACAACACACTACTGCAATATTCCAACTCTTGCATTTCAACGAAAGAAATCTAAAATGAACTTTGAAAAATCAAGAGAATGTAACTGTGACAGGGTAAACCACGACAAAACACTACTGAAATATTCCAACTCTTGCATTTCAATGAAAGAAATCCAAAATGAACTTTGAAAAATCAAGAGAATGTAACTGAGACACTGTAAACCCCATCAAAACACTACTGAAATATTCCAACTCTTGCATTTCAACGAAAGAAATCCAAAATGAATTTTGAAAAATCAAGAGAATGTAACTGTGGCAAGGTAAACCACGAGAAAACACTACCAAAATATTCCAACTCTTGCATTTCAATGAAAGAAATTCAAATGAACTTTGAAAAATCAAGAAAATGTAACTGTGACAAGGTATACCACAACCAAACACTACTGAAATATTCCAACTCTTGCATTTCAACGAAAGAAATTCATAATGAACTTTGAAAAATCAAGAGAATGTAACTTTGACAAGGTAAACCATGACAAAACACTACTGAAATAATCCAACTCTTGCATTTCAATGAAAGAAACTCAAAATGAACTTTGAAAAATCAAGAGAATGTAACTGTGACATGGTAAACCACAACAAAACACTACTGAAATAATCCAACTCTTGCATTTCAATGAAAGAAATTCAAAATGAACTTTGAAAAATCAGAAAATGTAACTGTGACAAGGTAAACCACAACCAAACACTACTGAAATATTCCAACTCTTGCTTTTCAACGAAAGAAATTCAAAATGAACTTTGAAAAATCAGTCCTTTGGGGCGTCGGGGGCCCTTTGGGGGGCCCCGGGGGGAGGGGGCCCTTCTGTTTCTCAATGCACAAAAAAATATTAAAAAATGGGGGAGGGGAGGAGGGGATGGGGAGGGGAGGAGGGGGAGGGGGAGGAGGGGGGAGGGGACGGTGAGGAGGGGGGGAGGAGAGGGAGGGAGAGGGAGGGGAGGGGAGGGGCCCTTTGGGGGCCAATGGGGGAGGGGCCCTTTGGGGCCCGGGGGGTCCTTTGGGGGTCTGGGGGGACCCTTGAGGGCCGGGTGGTCCTTTGGGAGCCCGGGGGATCTTTGAGGACCGGGGGTTTCCTTCGGGGTCGGGGTAGGAGGATCGGAACCCTTTGGGGTCGGGGTAGAGGACCTCACAACACTGTTCAAATGGAACTTGTGTATTATAACGACCACAGAGTTTCACCCTCAAATCCTCTTCTAAAATCATCTTTTAAAATCACCTTTTAAAATGTCTCTAACTGTTCTCGCCGAAATAATTCCATAAAACGGTTTCGCCCAAATAATCCCTAAACGTAATTTCAGCGTGTTCCTTTTGTTTTGGCATCTCTGTGCTGTCACATTTGAAATTACTAAGAAACCTGATTCCCGCGCTAAAACAATTCATCGCTAAGATGTTTCTTTGGAGAATTGTTTCCATTGCCAATGTTTATTAATATCTTTTGGAGTTCGACCAGTAGAACTGTTTCCGAGGCAAAGACATTAATGACTTGGATCTATTCCTGGAGAATCGTTTCTAGGCGAAGTTTTAGAATTGTTTCCGTGGCAAAGTATTAATGACTTGGATCTATTCCTGGAGAATTGTTTCTCTGTTTTTCCATTCTCACTGACAAAAACCATAAAACAGACATAAATTGCTGTTGACATCCATTAAAGTGAGAAAGTTCCTGTTTTTCCATTCTCACTGACAAAAACCATAAAACAGACATAAATTGCTGTTGACATCCATTAAAGTGAGAAAGTTCCTGTTTTTTCATTCTCACTGACAAAAACCATAAAACAGACATAAATCGATGTTGACATCCATGAAAAACATCAAATAAATTGACCAACACACATAACCGTCCATGAAACAACCATCAATGTGAGAAAATTCCTGTTTTTTCAAGTGAGAAAAATACTGTTTTTCCATTCTCACTGACAAAAACCACATAAAACAGACAATAAATTGACCAACACACATAACCATCCAAGAAAACATCCATCAAAGTGAGAAAATTCCTGTTTTTTCATTCTCACTGACAAAAACCATCTCCCTAGGGACTCTATGCCCATATTTGGTGCCCCGTCACGACCTCCTGAGGCATCTCTACTCATACTAACTTGTTGTCTCAATTCTTTAAGAAAGACTACTCAAACACAACGGCCGTTGAATTTGAATGCGAAGCATTTTTTAAGAACTTTAGGAGTTTAAGAAATTAACAACCTTGGTATTTGGAGGGGTTGTTTTTGTGTCAATTTTTTGTTAATAGTTGATTTTAAATAAATAATAAATACCAAGTTGCAGCTATCACTGCATTCATGGCTTAACCTCAAGCTTTGATGGTAGTTAAAAAAAAAAAACTGTTCTAGTGTTTAGAAATACTAACATACTAACTTGTTGTCTCAATTCTTTAAGAAAGACTACTCAAACACAACGGCCGTTGAATTTGAATGCGAAGCATTTTTTAAGAACTTTAGGAGTTTAAGAAATTAACAACCTTGGTATTTGGAGGGGTTGTTTTTGTGTCAATTTTTTGTTAATAGTTGATTTTAAATAAATAATAAATACCAAGTTGCAGCTATCACTGCATTCATGGCTTAACCTCAAGCTTTGATGGTAGTTAAAAAAAAAAAGTTCTAGTGTTTAGAAATACTAACATACTAACTTGTTGTCTCAATTCTTTAAGAAAGACTACTCAAACACAACAGCCGTTGAATTTGAATGCGAAGCATTTTTTAAGAACTTTAGGAGTTTAAGAAATTAACAACCTTGGTATTTGGAGGGGTTGTTTTGTGTCATTTTTTTTGTTAATAGTTGATTTTAAATAAACAATAAATACCAAGTTGCAGCTATCACTGCATTCATGGCTTAACCTCAGGCTTTGATGGTAGTTAAAAAAAAAAAAAACTGTTCTAGTGTTTAGAAATACTAACATACTAACTTGTTGTCTCAATTCTTTAAGAAAGACTACTCAAAACACAACGGCCGTTGAATTTGAATGCGAAGCATTTTTTTAAGAACTTTAGGAGTTTAAGAAATTAACAACCTTGGTATTTGGAGGGGTTGTTTTTGTGTCAATTTTTTGTTAATAGTTGATTTTAAATAAATAATAAAATACCAAGTTGCAGCTATCACTGCATTCATGGCTTAACCTCAAGCTTTGATGGTAGTTAAAAAAAAAAACTGTTCTAGTGTTTAGAAATACTAACATACTAACTTGTTGTCTCAATTCTTTAAGAAAGACTACTCAAACACAACGGCCGTTGAATTTGAATGCGAAGCATTTTTTTAAGAACTTTAAGAGTTTAAGAAATTAACTACCTTGGTATTTGGGAGGGGTTGTTTTTGTGTCAATTTTTTGTTAATAGTTGATTTTAAATAAATAATAAAATACCAAGTTGCAGCTATCGCTGCATTCATGGCTTATCCTCAAGCTTTGATGGTAGTTTAAAAAAAAAAAAACTGTTCTAGTGTTTAGAAATACTAACATACTAACTTGTTGTCTCAATTCTTTAAGAAAGACTATTCAAACACAACGGCCGTTGAATTTGAATGCGAAGCATTTTTTAAGAACTTTAGAAGTTTAAGAAATTAACAACCTTGGTATTTGGAGGGGTTGTTTTTGTGTCAATTTTTTGTTAATAGTTGATTTTAAATAAATAATAAATACCAAGTTGCAGCTATCACTGCATTCATGACTTAACCTCAAGCTTTGATGGTAGTTAAAAAAAAAAACTGTTCTAGTGTTTAGAAATACTAACATACTAACTTGTTGTCTCAATTCTTTAAGAAAGACCACTCAAACACAACGGCCGTTGAATTTGAATGCGAAGTATTTTTTAAGAACTTTAAGAGTTTAAGAAATTAACTACCTTGGTATTTGGAGGGGTTGTTTTTGTGTCAATTTTTTGTTAATAGTTGATTTTAGATAAATAATAAATACCAAGTTGCAGCTATCACTGCATTCATGGCTTAACCTCAAGCTTTGATGGTAGTTAAAAAAAAAAAAACTGTTCTAGTGTTTAGAAATACTAACATACTAACTTGCTGTCTCAATTCTTTAAGAAAGACTACTCAAACACAACGGCCGTTGAATTTGAATGCGAAGCATTTTTTAAGAGCTTTAAGAGTTTAAGAAATTAACTACCTTGGTATTTGGAGGGGTTGTTTTTGTGTCAATTTTTTGTTAATAGTTGATTTTAGATAAATAATAAATACCAAGTTGCAGCTATCACTGCATTCATGGCTTAACCTCAAGCTTTGATGGTAGTTAAAAAAAAAAACTGTTCTAGTGTTTAGAAATACTAACATACTAACTTGCTGTCTCAATTCTTTAAGAAAGACTACTCAAACACAACGGCCGTTGAATTTGAATGCGAAGTATTTTTTAAGAACTTTAAGAGTTTAAGAAATTAACTACCTTGGTATTTGGAGGGGTTGTTTTTGTGTCAATTTTTTGTTAATAGTTGATTTTAGATAAATAATAAATACCAAGTTGCAGCTATCACTGCATTCATGGCTTAACCTCAAGCTTTGATGGTAGTTAAAAAAAAAAACTGTTCTAGTGTTTAGAAATACTAACATACTAACTTGTTGTCTCAATTCTTTAAGAAAGACTACTCAAACACAACGGCCGTTGAATTTGAATGCGAAGCATTTTTTTAAGAACTTTAAGAGTTTAAGAAATTAACTACCTTGGTATTTGGAGGGGTTGTTTTTGTGTCAATTTTTTGTTAATAGTTGATTTTAGATAAATAATAAATACCAAGTTGCAGCTATCACTGCATTCATGGCTTAACCTCAAGCTTTGATGGTAGTTAAAAAAAAAAAAACTGTTCTAGTGTTTAGAAATACTAACATACTAACTTGCTGTCTCAATTCTTTAAGAAAGACTACTCAAACACAACGGCCGTTGAATTTGAATGCGAAGCATTTTTTAAGAGCTTTAAGAGTTTAAGAAATTAACTACCTTGGTATTTGGAGGGGTTGTTTTTGTGTCAATTTTTTGTTAATAGTTGATTTTAGATAAATAATAAATACCAAGTTGCAGCTATCACTGCATTCATGGCTTAACCTCAAGCTTTGATGGTAGTTAAAAAAAAAAACTGTTCTAGTGTTTAGAAATACTAACATACTAACTTGCTGTCTCAATTCTTTAAGAAAGACTACTCAAACACAACGGCCGTTGAATTTGAATGCGAAGTATTTTTTAAGAACTTTAAGAGTTTAAGAAATTAACTACCTTGGTATTTGGAGGGGTTGTTTTTGTGTCAATTTTTTGTTAATAGTTGATTTTAGATAAATAATAAATACCAAGTTGCAGCTATCACTGCATTCATGGCTTAACCTCAAGCTTTGATGGTAGTTAAAAAAAAAAAACTGTTCTAGTGTTTAGAAATACTAACATACTAACTTGTTGTCTCAATTCTTTAAGAAAGACTACTCAAACACAACGGCCGTTGAATTTGAATGCGAAGCATTTTTTTAAGAACTTTAAGAGTTTAAGAAATTAACTACCTTGGTATTTGGAGGGGTTGTTTTTGTGTCAATTTTTTGTTAATAGTTGATTTTAAATAAATAATAAATACCAAGTTGCAGCTATCACTGCATTCATGGCTTAACCTCAAGCTTTGATGGTAGTTAAAAAAAAAAAACTGTTCTAGTGTTTAGAAATACTAACATACTAACTTGTTGTCTCAATTCTTTAAGAAAGACTACTCAAACACAACGGCCGTTGAATTTGAATGCGAAGCATTTTTTAAGAACTTTAAGAGTTTAAGAAATTAACTACCTTGGTATTTGGAGGGGTTGTTTTTGTGTCAATTTTTTGTTAATAGTTGATTTTAAATAAATAATAAATACCAAGTTGCAGCTATCACTGCATTCATGGCTTAACCTCAAGCTTTGATGGTAGTTAAAAAAAAAAACTGTTCTAGTGTTTAGAAACACTAACATACTAACTTGTTGTCTCAATTCTTTTAGAAAGACTACTCAAACACAACGGCCGTTGAATTTGAATGCGAAGCATTTTTTAAGAACTTTAAGAGTTTAAGAAATTAACTACCTTGGTATTTGGAGGGGTTGTTTTTGTGTCAATTTTTTGTTAATAGTTGATTTTAAATAAATAATAAATACCAAGTTGCAGCTATCACTGCATTCATGGCTTAACCTCAAGCTTTGATGGTAGTTTAAAAAAAAAACTGTTCTAGTGTTTAGAAATACTAACATACTAACTTGTTGTCTCAATTCTTTAAGAAAGACTACTCAAACACAACGGCCGTTGAATTTGAATGCGAAGCATTTTTTAAGAACTTTAAGAGTTTAAGAAATTAACTACCTTGGTATTTGGAGGGGTTGTTTTTGTGTCAATTTTTTGTTAATAGTTGATTTTAAATAAATAATAAATACCAAGTTGCAGCTATCACTGCATTCATGGCTTAACCTCAAGCTTTGATGGTAGTTTAAAAAAAAAAAAACTGTTCTAGTGTTTAGAAATACTAACATACTAACTTGTTGTCTCAATTCTTTAAGAAAGACTACTCAAACACAACGGCCGTTGAATTTGAATGCGAAGCATTTTTTAAGAACTTTAAGAGTTTAAGAAATTAACTACCTTGGTATTTGGAGGGGCTTTTTTTGTGTCAATTTTTTGTTAATAGTTGATTTTAAATAAATAATAAATACCAAGTTGCAGCTATCACTGCATTCATGGCTTAACCTCAAGCTTTGATGGTAGTTTAAAAAAAAAAAAAACTGTTCTAGTGTTTAGAAATACTAACATACTAACTTGTTGTCTCAATTCTTTAAGAAAGACTACTCAAACACAACGGCCGTTGAATTTGAATGCGAAGCATTTTTTAAGAACTTTAAGAGTTTAAGAAATTAACTACCTTGGTATTTGGAGGGGTTGTTTTTGTGTCAATTTTTTGTTAATAGTTGATTTTAAATAAATGATAAATACCAAGTTGCAGCTATCACTGCATTCATGGCTTAACCTCAAGCTTTGATGGTAGTTAAAAAAAAAAACTGTTCTAGTGTTTAGAAATACTAACATACTAACTTGTTGTCTCAATTCTTTAAGGAAGACTACTCAAACGCAACGGCCGTTGAATTTGAATGCGAAGCATTTTTTAAGAACTTTAAGAGTTTAAGAAATTAACTACCTTGGTATTTGGAGGGGTTGTTTTTGTGTCAATTTTTTGTTAATAGTTGATTTTAAATAAATAATAAATACCAAGTTGCAGCTATCACTGCATTCATGGCTTAACCTCAAGCTTTGATGGTAGTTAAAAAAAAAAACTGTTCTAGTGTTTAGAAATACTAACATACTAACTTGTTGTCTCAATTCTTTAAGGAAGACTACTCAAACGCAACGGCCGTTGAATTTGAATGCGAAGCATTTTTTAAGAACTTTAAGAGTTTAAGAAATTAACTACCTTGGTATTTGGAGGGGTTGTTTTTGTGTCAATTTGTTTGGTAATAGTTGATATTAAATAAATAAGAAATATAAATGCCAGGTTGCAGCTATCGCTGCATTCATGGCTTAGCCGGAAACTTTGATGGTAGTTAAAAAAAACTGTTCTAATGTTTAAAAATACAAATGTCAATACTCTTAATATGCTACCAAAATGTGTTTGTCGTTTTCTGCGTACACAAAATTACAAATAGGTGGAACAAAAAGAAGAAGAAAAAAAGAAATGTTAAGACAGTTTTAAGATAAATGTTCCAATTACAGAAAAACTAGGAAATACAAATTGCTGCAAATTAAACTTCGAGCTTCCTCTTGAATAGCAAGCTCATTTAAAGGGATAAGCTCTTTCCTTTTAAGGTTTAGTTCCTTTTATTATTTCTTCCTCTCATCAGTTATCCGTTTTTACCTTTATCAGCTCCCTACTTACTTTATCAGTTGAGTTCTTCTGCTGGTATTCTTGCTTCTCTCTTTTTGTACTTTATAATATAAAAAATAAGGCTTTCAAATGTCGCAAAAACTAATTGTTAAAATATAAAACGTCCTCAAAGTCCTATAAAAGTATATTCGAGTTATATTTACTATGATATCTGTCGTACTACTTGACCAGAAGGGACACACATGCAGAATTTATCACGTAGTTATGAAAAATTGTGAAAACACAAATTATATACGAACTATGCAGATAAAGAAAAATATAAAAATTTTTTTTGTTGTAATTTCCTGAATATCGTAGGGTTCAATTCAAAGACATTGCTTATAAATACATGCCTCAAGGCCTCAACTAAGAATAAAATTACCCTAAAAATCTCAATTTCAATTTGTTTTTTAACTTGACAATCTATAAATTTCTTCTTATCTTTCGTGAGCTGCGGAAATATTAGGCTTGCAGCCTATGGTCCAAAAAAGGAAAAGCCACAATACATTGGCGTAATTTTTTATGGGGTAAAGGGGAGCAAATACCTTCTAGCTCAGGGGCTTCGTTCGGGGGGGGGAGGCAGTTGTCCCGTCGATTAATTTGGAGGAAAAATTATTATACAGCCCATACCCATTGAAAATCCCGATATAGACCCCACTTACCCCCCCCCCCCCATCCCAATAAAAGTGCTGTAGCTACGCCCCTGCTCTAGCTAAAATTTAGCGTCTTCGAAAATCTCGTCAAAACTAAGAGTCCCATATAGATCAAGCATCCGCAGAAACATATCAATTTTCTTTAGTATACCTTTGCGTTTATGGTACTTTATGGCTTGTTTTTCTTTTGGTCATTTTCCTGAAATGATTTCCCTAGCCATTAAAGACAAGTAAATGGTAGTATGTTAGGCTTTAAAAACGATTGCTAAACAAAGATGCACAACAACAGCTCACTGCATGTGCGAGTGAGCTTTGTCGCGTGGACTCCTACCTTTGATCTACTGCTGTGTGACACCCATCTCGCAGCCAGAGGCGTTCTTTTGCGAAGACGTACCAAGCCAAACCAGTAAAAATGTAACCAAGCTTTGCAAAATTTGTGTGAATTTGATACCTGCTAAGCATTGCCCAATACTTGCTTTTACGCACACTCGCAAACAAAAGAAGAAAGAAACTAAGAATTAAAACTAAGAAGAAGAAGAGTTCGCCTAAAATAGAATCCATCAAAGAAGTAATGATAAAAGTCAACAGTAAAAACGTATGAAAATACGATTTCATAATTTGATTAGGTGTCTGCGTTGAGTTAGGTGAAGACTATTTAGATCTGAAATAAAAACAAAAGAACAATTCAGAAACAAAATTAGGAAAAGAGGAGTCAGTGGTAAGCTCTGAGTACAAGTAAAAAAAAACGCTTGTTTTGTTGACTTATTGTTTCCCCTCTCTCATTTGCCATACCTCCAGACAAGTATTTTGCTTGTCGGAGTGCCCGTTAAACTATGGTTGTTGTTTGTTTGTTTTAATTAATTTTTCTGTCTCGGAATGTAGGCATATAGCAAGAATCGAGTTGTTATATGAATAAAAAAATGTCTGAAAATGAAATAAAAAGAAAATATTTGTTAGTTAAGAAAAATTGTTTTGACACTGCTGTCTCAGTCAATCCCAATTAGTGACAGCCCAACCCTTCACCCCAAAAAGATCCCAAATACCCTTTGAATAGGTAATGAATGGCTTTTAAGAATTTTAAGCAGTAATATGACCCGAAATTCACACCTTTTTAAATGAATAGAACGGATAATTACCAGCGGTCATCTTTCAACCAGATCCGGAACTAATCAGGAAAGCGCCATCTGTTACAACTTCCGGAACAGACCCAACCCAGCCCATTTCCGACCGGGTCTAAAGGACTCGAGAATAGAGATATGGCCAGTTAAAGGACAGATGCTATAAACAGAAACTCAAAATACTATGGTGTTTTTATGGTTGTCTTTTAAGAGCAAAAGGTCTCTTGGCTGGACCAAAAGTTGAAGGAAAGCGACTAAAGTAAATCTTTTAATGAGGTTTGCGAGAAGAGTTGCTCCTAATTGAACAAGCCTCTTTGTCGGTACTTCATCACATTTTCGTCAAAAAGATTGAAAAGTGGTCAGATATGCGCTTGATTTGACTGATTACAAAAACCATTATTTATCAGCAGTGTTGCCAACGCTTTGAAATAAACTGTACCAGTTTCCCGATTAAAATTGTACCACAAGAAAGTAATTGGTACCACTAGAACAGCAAGTTAAAAAATTTGCCCTAACAATAAGAAAACTTTCAATAAACTAAAACTTGGAACAGATATTTGAGTCAAAGAGGATCAAGTAAAACATAAATGTACTGGGAAATATGGTTATACCAATAATTTCTGAATGTACTGCACTGTGCCAGAACCTCTATAAGAGTTGCCCATTGTTTACACATAGTATTTGTTATTGGGAAGTATGCATACATTTTTGGGTGGGGTGGGGGCGAATTTTCTGATGAGGGGTTTTCCACTGGGAATTTTCTATGGGGAGGGAAGCTTCCAAGAGATGAACTTGTCAGGGGAAATTATACACAGGGGAAATTTGCGATATGTCTTTTTATGTGTCTTACTTTCTCTTTCCCGTCTCAATTTTACGCGTGGATTTATTAAGGGTAATTGTCCTTGGTAAATTTTCACCGGGATTGAATTGTCTAGAGGATATTTCCATGGGGAGGGTATTTCTCCGTGGAGGTGGGGCCAGATTTCCTAGCATTTTAAAAAAAACGATCAGAAATTAACTTAAAGAAACAAGTTTTTTCAACTGAAAGTAAGGAACAACATTGAAACTTAAAACGAACAGAAATTATTACGCATATGAAGGGAACTGTCTCCTCCTCAACGCCTCGCTCTTTATTCTAAAGTTTGAATTTTGTCCCGGTTCTTTAAGAACGACTCCTGAGACACAATGGTCGTTTAATTAGAACAAAAATAAGCTTATTATAAAGTACTAAAAAGTTTAGCGTGAACAGCGAGGTGTTGAGGAGGAGGTAGCCTCCTTCATGTACGTAATAGTTTCTGATCCTTTTAAGTTTTAATGTTGCTCCTTACTTTCAGTTGAAAAACGCTTGTTTTTTTATTTAATCAAACATTTCGTGGTAACGAACTGTAAGTAAGGAGCAACCCGGCTCAATAGTAACCGAAACTCAAAAGTAACCGAAACTCCTATCTACAAAAATTTGGAATTTTGTATCTTTGCCAGAAGAAAGACCACGGTTGCGTGTTTGTTTGTTGTTGTTTTTTTGTTGTTTTTTTTCCCCAGGGGTGATCGTATCGATCCAGTAGTCCTAGAATATCGTGAGAGGGCTCATTCGAACGGAAATTAAAAGTTCTAGCTCCCTTTTTAAGTGCCCAACAAATTGGAGGGCAGCTTGGCCCCCTCCCACGCTCATTTTTTCCCAAAGTCACTCAATCAAAATTTTGAGATATCCATTTTGTTCAGCATAGTCGAAAATCTAATAAATATGTCTTTGAGGATGACTTAATCCCCCCACAGTTCCCGGGGAAGGGCTGCAAGTTATGAACTTTGCCCATTGTTTACATGTAGTATTGGTTAGTGGGAAGTATACAGACGTTTTCAGGAGGTATTTGTTCAGGGGGGGGGGGGGGCTCGGATGAGGGGGTTACGTGGGAGGATCTTTCCATGGAGTATGTTTTCTTGGGGGAAGGGACACTTCTATGAAGGGGGCGCTGGATTTCCCAGAATTATTTAAAAAACGATTACAAATTAAATAAAAAACAAGTTTTTTCAACTGAAAGCAAGGAGAAATATTAAAACTTAAAACAAACAGAAATTATTGCGTATATGAGGGGGTTGGCCCCCTAGTCAATACCTCACTCTGTCCGCTAAATTTGTTTTTAGCGCTTTCAAAAGAGCTATCTATTCTAATTAACAGCCTTTGTGATTCAGGGATTTGTGATTCGAAAAAAATTTGAACTTTAGCGTAAAGAGCAAGGTATTGATTAGGGGGTGAACCACCTTATATACGTAATAATTTCTGTTCGTTTTAAGTTTTAATGTTGCTCCTTACTTCCAGTAGAAAAAACTTGTTTTTTATTATTTAATAACTATCAAAAGCAAAGGTTCGCTTCTATGTGCTTCAGTTGACAGGAAAAGCCAAACTATGGCATATGCGTGGTGTTAATGATAAATGAACCAATTCTGGAATCAATGCTTCCTCGCTTACGTTCCCACAAAAGCATAATGAGAGTTTTTAGAACCGTGTTGTTACGGTTTATGCCACACTACATCGTTTGCCGTTTCTCTGCAAACACTAATTGTTTTTATAGTCATACTTTGCGCGTGTCGCATCCCCTTGTTAAAAAGACGGTAATCCGAAAAGAGCTATTTGGAACGCAGCAGGCTTCACGTTGACAAAAAAGCGGCTTATGGAAGGAGGATCAAAAAAGCAGCTGGAAATGAATAGGACTATGTTTACAGGGAAAATAATTGAACGAAAGCATCTGTCTTTTAGATTTTTTGATATCGGATCGTTAAGAAATTTGACAATTAGTTACTAGGTCCTAACCCTCTTAGGCAGATGCTAGAATTGCACGAAGATACAAATAACTCGTACGGTCTGTTGAATGAAGACTTTCCAATCCATAATTTGTAATATATCGGAAGCCAAACGCAGTCTGCATCGCTTTCATTGGTTGAGCGTCCGTAATCTAGGTTGTGCAGTCACGTTCAAATTAATCAGGTTCAAATCGCAGGGAGTTGAACGCACCTTATATATAATTAGCCCCGCTGTATTGATTATTAAAGTTTGTGACTTCACTAGATCTTTCTTTTCTAGTTGTTTTCTAATTGGGATGAAAGGGTAAATACTATTTCCCATACAACCCATTAACTTCGAATCCGAAAAGGCTAAAACTTGTTCTTTGGTGGGAATGTGTTTTGATTTTGGAAGGATATGGTGTAAATTTGGGATAAAAGTATATGCACTAGGATAAATTTATTTAAGAGGACAAGAGTTTAGGAATTTTTCTGAGAGGGACATTAAGGGTTGGGGAAGGTTTTACTTGTAAACTTTTGAGTGTAAGTCGTTGAACAGGAAACATGAAACCTAATTTTAATGCATTGTGGGTCAATATTATCTTTGAAATTCATATTGGATTCTAGTACCCTAAGTGGGAAACGAGTTTTATGATGCTCTGTCCCTTGGAAATGGGAATCAGAAAAACTAGGTTTATAATATCAGAAAGTAGAACTCGAACAATTTTCATATAGTAGAACGTGGTTCTAAGAACCTTAGAAATGATTATATATACGGATTTCTGAAATGCTACAAGGAGTTCCTCTTGTACAGTACTTCTGTAAAGTTCTTCTCTTGTGTTTGTTTTCAAACGATATATATAGACAATGTAGAATAAATGAATAGTTTATAAAAAAGAGACTCTTCTTCTATCTCCTCCCACAGGAACCTTTAGCTCTGAAAGATTCGGCTACACGCATACCAATATTAGATGACTATCAATATAAAGCCAGACATCACCAGAAAGGTGTAGTAGAAAGGTTAACATGCTGAGGGGTTCCCCACTCGCCGCCACCTGTACATTTTGGGACGCCAAGTGCAGCACACAGTTGTACGACGCGTGGTCCGATTCCACCACGCTAGGCACATTCCCTAAACACTTGCTGCGCTTTTCCTACGCTTGGAGCGCGACACCAGGTGTGCTTGGTGTCTGAAAGCTGAAGACTCGTCGTGTTTTGCTGTTCCGCTACCCTTCGATACGGAATTACCCAACTAGAAGTGACTAAACCCTATAATGCAGGATCAGCTCAGTCTGAAAGATTCAATAGAAAAAATATGACATAGTCCAAATAGTAACACTGACTAAGGAAACATGGATATTTTTTCTATAGACTTTGTTTCCTCGGTAAATTCAGATAGAACGGATGGTTTTAAGTTCTTATAAGAAGACTCGCTTGGTCGGAAATTGAAAATTCTAGTGCCATTTTCAAAGAAGGAAAATGAAGTTCTATTTTATAAGGAATTTTAATTCATCATAAAGTAATTCATAAAAGCGAAAATGAAATCATAAGAAAAAGTCAAAGCTAAAAAGAACAGGGATTACTATTTAGTATGAAACGTCAAGCAAACAGTTATTAAATTGAACAACCCTGTTAAATTTAAAAAGAGCAGAAACTACCATGAATAAAAGCGGAGCTACTAACCCATGAAACCCTTTAAGTCCATAGAATCATTTTTATTAGAAATAAAATATATATTGGCCAGTTTTCTTTTCATTACAACGTAAAAAAATTGAATACTGCTAATGCCGCCAGGATGTTTTTTTTATGACATATCAGTATGTTTAGTTTAGTTTTAACATGTTTAGTTTAGTTCAGTATGCTTTAGTATATTTAGTATCAATTTAGTTTCACTAAATAATGTAAAATAGATTTGCATTAATATTCTTGCAACTCAACCTTGCAAGGATCCTGGCCTGCCAGAGATCGGAGGAGCATGACGGTCCCAAGTCCGTAAAATGAGGAGGGTTGGGCGATGGGCTTGCGACCTATCCCCGTAAAATTCCAAATTGCAAAAGAAACATCGATGATAGCCTCGGATACCCCACTATACCATTCGACGACGACCTCAGCACGCCGACGGACACGATTTATGACAGCAAAAACTAAGACGAAATTTGGATTTTGGAATGTAAGGACACTAAACCAGCTGACAAAACCTGAACAAGTACTCAGAGAGATGAAGAAGTATAAGCTAGATATCATCGCTCTAAGCGAACTCAGGTGGATTGGATCTGGACATGAACAACTAGGAGAGGGTTACTCACTAATTGACAGCGGAAATGAAACCCGGCTCCAGGCTGGAGTTGGGATAATGCTGTCTGACCAGGCCACTAAAGCACTAGCTGAATGGAAGCCAGTCAGTGAGAGATGCTTACTTGCAAGATTTGTATCCAACAATCTGAAAATTTCAATCATTGCATGTTATGCTCCTACGAATGATGCAGACGATACTGATAAGGAGTCATTCTACCAAGCTCTTCAGTCAATGACATCAGAAGTCCCATTACATGACCTTCTTTGTGTGGTTGGGGACTTCAATGCAAAGGTCGGAGTAGAAAGAGACTACTGTCTGCAAGTCCTAGGGAGACATGGTCTTGGTGAAATGAACGAAAACGGAGCCCACCTGGTGGATTATGCTCTGAGTAATGATCTTATGGTCGGCACAACTCAGTTTGAACATAAAACCATCCACAAACAGTCATGGATCTCGCCAGACGGCAGGACGAAGAACTAAATTGATCCTTTCCTAATCTCAAGGAGATGGCGGACAAGTCTTCTGGACGTACGTGACTTCAGAGGGGCAGATGCTCAGTAGGACCACATCCTGATGGTAGCAAAATTGGAAGTTAAGCTGAAAGTGCCCAAAAACCCAAAGTCGAATTCTACGAAGCTTTATGACGTGGATAAGTTACATGTCCGAGAAACCCGAAGACAATATTGTATGGAGCTCAAGAACTCATTTGCTCTGCTTGAAATAGAAAACGGCACAGACAGTCCGGAAACAGCATGGCAAAAAATGAAGACAACATACAATCAAGTTGCTAGGGATGGGCTCGAGTATAAGAAGAAACCGAAGGAAAGATAGATATCACAAGAAACTTGGAGACTAATCGACCAGCGCAATGACTTGAGACAGCAAATTTTCTCTGCTGGCGGCGACAGACCTTTGGTCTTCGCAAATGTCCTATATACTGTAGAATGAAGGACAAAGAAATCAAGAAGTCGGCGAAAGCTGACACGCGAAGATGTGTAGAAGAGAAGGCTAGACTAGCAGAGGAAGCAGCTAGGAAAGGAGACTCCAAAGCAGTTTACAGGCTCACAAATGAAATGCTAGGAAAGCTGCCCAGCAGATCCAGCCAAGTCAAAGATTAGAGCGGAAATGTCCTCACCGAATCTGAGAAAATTGACGAGAGATGGGTATCCCACTTCGAAAAGGTTTTTAATAGACCGAGACCAACTGACCGAGAAACCATCCCTTCTGTGCCCTTTCTTAACCTTAAGATTGACGAAAATCCCCCAACATCTGCGGAAATACTTGTTGCAGTGAAGAAACTCAGGAATGGAAGATCACCTGATGAAGACTGCATGACTTTGGAAATGACCAAGGCATCAATGAGGACATGCCTCTCAGTGTGGATAACACTGATTGCAACAGTCAGGCATTTTGAAAAGGTCCCTGGTGACTGGACCAAAGGGATAATTGTTAAGATATTTAAGAAAGGTGATGCTCTTAACTGCGATAACTGGCGAGGTATAAACCTGATATCAGTACCAAGTAAGGTTGTAGCGCTTGTAGTACTCGAACGCCTGAAAAAAGCAATCGATCCGTATCTGAGAGAAGAGCAGCATGGCTTTCAGACAGGTAGATCTTGTTCAGATCTCATATTCATGCTCAGGACTCTGATAGAAGAAGCAAATGAGTGGTCCAACAAAATATACATGCTCTTTATTGATTTTGAAAAGGCCTTCGATTCCGTGGACCGTGACACTCCGGGAAATTCTACAGTATTATGATGTCCCCAAGAAAATGATAAGTTTAATCATGGCCTTTTATGAAAATACGGAATGTTGCATAAAAACAGAGAACGGAACAACTAGATACTTCAAAATTATGTTAGGAGCGTGACAGGGATGCGTTTTATCACCCTTTTTGTTTGTAATTGTAATGGACTATGTTCTGAGAGAAGCGGCTGGCTTCGGAATAACAGTCGGAAATAAAATCCTCTCGGACCTTGACTTTGCGGATGATGTGGCATTTCTGGAAACGACAAAGCAACGACTCCAGGAGCTCCTTAATAAAGTGAGCGTTAAAGCGGAGAAAGTTGGCCTAAACATCAACATAGACCAGACTAAATCAATGGCAACATCAGGCTCACCAGTCGAGCTCCTGCACAAAATTCGTAGAGTTGAACAAGTCTATGAATTTAAGCACCTCAGAAGCTGGGTCGATTACACAGGAGAGGTGCAAAATGAGGTCAAGAGAAGAATTGGCATGGCAAACGCTGCTTTCAACAAACTTAAGCCAGCATGAACATCAAAGAAGTACTCACTTGCACTAAAGCTGCAACTTCTTAATAGTAACATTTTGTCCGTGCTATTGTATGCCAGTGAGTGCTGGAAACTAGATATTGGGACAGAGAAAAGACTCGCAGCTTTCGAAAATATGTGCTTGAGACGCGTGCTGAATATCGGTTGGCGTCAAAGAGTCAGCAACATTGAGGTCCGTAGAAGAACTGGCCAGCCGCTTATTACTGAGCCACGTCCTTCGGATGGAGGCCTCAAGAATCCCGAAGCAGGTTCAACAATGGCAGCCGCGTGGGCGTCGACAGGGGGGAAGACCAAGAAACACGCTCAGACGCACGTACGATCGTGATCTACGCAGTGCTCACACATCACTGCAACCCCAGTGGGAGGATGTACTTGCCGGAGCGCCAATACGTGATGTTTACCGAGGCTTCGTCGATGCTCTATTCGCCCAGATGGCTTAGGAGGACCTAAGTACTATGTAAGTAAGTTGAAATATATTCCTTTCAAATGCATAGAGAATCAATTGACGATTCATTTATTATTCGCCTATTCACAAAGCTGCTGTAACGAACTAAACACATAGCTTTAAGAATTATCAATCGATTTTTTAAAAGTTCTAGGGGTAGGCCCCCTAGATACCAGTGGTAGATTCAGGGAGGTGAGGTGCGAGCGTCCCCCTAACACAGTCTAAAGTAGTGTAAATTACTCCATTAACGGAGGTTTGCGTAAATTAAACTTGCTCCTAACGCAAATTTATTGGATCAACCTATTTTGCCCCCTCCCCCCCCTAAAAAGAAAATCCTGGATTCATCACTGCAAGATACAGCCTTGATATCTAGGCTTTTAAATTAAATAGAATCAAAAGAAAAAAAAATATAAAAAAATGTCCTTTTGAATTAGCGAAACAAAATTGAAAGTCGCAAATGTAGTTGTAAGAACTTGTTCTAAGAAATTATCTGTCAAAATATATAACGTTGTTCAAAATATATATCGGTTTGCAATAAAGCAAAAATGACACTCTCGTGAGGGGGGCATACCAATTCTTATTTAAGCTAATTTATGTTCGTATTTAGTTTAGCCTGATTATTCAGTTTTATTTTTGCCTGTGTTATTATCATTTATTCATTAATTTTTCAGTTAAACTTTCGGCGAATCAGACATGAAAAAACGACATAAGAAAATCATTGCGTCAAGCCTATGAGTGCTGGGAAAAATGAGTACATTTTCAATTCATTGTACGTAACTGCGTTAAAAAAAACTTCCAAGATAGTCAATATTTGGTTGTTAGAAAAATCGAATATACTCAAGTCCGCAAAAATCTACTTAAGCAAAAGCCGAGTGTAACTAAATTTAAAGGTATCATATCTCTTACAATGCCATATCCAGGGGGAGGCTAGTGGGCTTGAACCCCCTTCCCCACCACCCCCGAAGTATTTGTAACGACTCGTAAAAACGTAACAAAAATGAATATAAACAAATTTTGATGTTGTTTTAAATTTTTTTTGTAACCATCCCTCTACAAAAATCCTTCTGTATCCCCCCCCCCGATAAAGTCCTGGGTATGGCACTGATCTCTTATATGGCTTTGATATATTTTATTGATCCAAATAATTATTATTGTGTAATTACGAAATTTGCCATATTTAGGCAAAGCAGGCTGACTCCTGTCAGAAAGACTCCTAAATTTAAGTGAATGCCATTTATCTACACATATTTGTTCTGCTTGAATTCCCTCAATAGCTAAACATTTGCAGTTTCTATCATTTTCCTGGAACAAGTTCCATATATGAATTTAGAGGGACACGGGACATTCGAATGACATTTTATAAGGCAGATGTTTGGCCACCTTAATAAATTCAGAGGCTTTGAATAAGCCAGGCAAAACTATTCGCCAAACAAGATGGGCATGGCTGAATAGCAGCGGGACTGCAACTGTCAGATGTGATGGGCAGATGTTAGGTCTATTCAACAGTTTGAAAACCACATCTTGAGCCTTGAAAAGACCAAGTACGTGCTCGGATTTTGAAACGGAAATGAAAATAAATTAACACTTTTATCATCCTGCAAATAATAACAATTTGAATAAAAAAAAAAGTCAAAGTGTTCTTGAAGAATAGATTCTTTTTTAAAACTTGTCATAGCATTTGGAAACCTTTTAGGCCATAAGCAAAGGTTTCTTTTGAAGAGCCTCTACACGACGAGCATCGTTTAAAGGTCCGTTTTCCGTCTATGCTCGGGTAGTGGGAAGGAAGCTTTAGAAAAGTTTTTTTTAGCTAAAATGTAACGATTGTTTGCCTGTTTTTTTTAGCTAAAACTGTAAAATGATTTCGCTGCTGTAAAGCGTAAATTAATCTGGAAAGACAGAATTTTTTATTTCGAAATTGTGAAATATTCTTTACTATTCATGTAACCGTTGCCCCTGGAGAGGATCATTTTCCAGGCTAAAACTAATATAAAACTATCTTATCAAACAGTTCGTGATAACGAACTATAAGTAAGGAGCGACGCAGCTCAATAGTAACCGAAACTCTAGAAAACGGAGTTTGGAAACCAATAGATACATCAAAAGAATCGTTAAAAGAATATATATATATATATATATATATATATATATATATATATATATATATATATATATATATATATTATATATATATATATATATATATATATATATATATATATATATATATATATTATATATATATATATATATATATATATATATAACAAATCTGAGGTCGATTTCCACCTAATTTGTAAAAAATAGTACAAATCGAAAGAATCAAACAGCAAATTCGCTTCGCAACTGATTGGGAAGGGTCAAAGAGCAAGTCACAAAACATGAAACAATTCCAACGACCTAAAATAATATAGTAGAGATTTAAGCCAAAAACACGAAATATAAAAGCATGTGAGAGCATGCGCAGAGGAGGCGGACTTTGACTCCTTCTTTCTTATGAAAGCTTTAGAATTTTTTATTTAGTTTCTTATATTTCCCATATGCTTCATATTTTGTTAGCTTATTTTTAAGCTAATATATATATATATATATATATATATATATATATATATATATATATATATATATATATATATATATATATATATATATATATATATATATATATATATATATATGTATGTATGTATGTATACATGTGTGTGTGTGTGTGTGTGTGTGTGTGTGTGTGTGTGTGTGTGTGTGTGTGTGTGTGTGTGTGTGTGTGTGTGTGTGTGTGTGTGTGTGTGTGTGTGTGTGTGTGTGGTGTGTGTGTGTGTGTGTGTGTGGTGTGTGTGTGTGTGTGTGTGTGTGTGTGTGTGTGTGTGTGTGTGTGTGTGTGTGTGTGTGTGTGTGTGTGTGTGTGTGTGTGTGTGTGTGTGTGTGTGTGTGGTGTGTGTGTGTGTGTGTGTGTGTGTGTGTGTGTGTGTGTGTGTGTGTGTGTGTGTGTGTGTGTGTGTGTGTGTGTGTGTGTGTGTGTGTGTGTGTGTGTGTGTGTGTGTGTGTGTGTGTGTGGTGTGTGTGTGTGTGTGTGTGTGTGTGTGTGTGTGTGTGTGTGGTGTGTGTGTGTGTGTGTGTGTGTGTGTGTGTGTGTGTGTGTGTGTGTGTGTGTGTGTGTGTGTGGTGTGTGTGTGTGTGTGTGTGTGTGTGTGTGGTGTGTGTGTGTGTGTGTGTGTGTGTGTGTGTGTGTGTGTGTGTGTGTGTGTGTGTGTGATAATGTGTGTGTGTGTGTGTGATAATGTGTGTGTGTGTGTGTGTGTGTGTGTGTGTGTGTGTGTGTGTGTGTGTGTGATAATGTGTGTGTGTGTGTGTGTGTGATAATGTGTGTGTGTGTATGTGTGTGATAATGTGAAACAACTAAACAACTAAATAAACTAAAAATGGTACTCCCATTCACCCGTTACTCCCTGCCACCACAACCACCTAAACCTCCCAACCGCCCATTCCTAATTAAAAAATAAATAAATAATATTAAAAATAATAAACTAAATTAAATGAAATTCACACATTTATTACAAATTTTTTTATTAAATATAAATAAATATAATTTATCAATTATAAATAATAATAAATATAAATAATATATTTAATAATTTTTTTTCTCGAAAAGGATGCAGTATTTTTTGTCTGAAAATGGCATATTAACCTTTTTCTGGCCTTGAAAAACGATCTAGATAGATTACGACTTTGGCCAAATTTGTTTAGAGCCTCAATTTTAGAAAAATGTTTTTCATATGAATTGAAATTTTTTTTGCATGCTGACCAATAGTCTACGTTGCACAGGCATCGATCTCCTGATTCAATGCCTTCAGTTGGGAGGGCAATGCGGGGTTGGGAACAAAATGCGTGACTGGGGTTACGAATGACGTCACACTTAATTGCATTTTAGAAGTAACTTGTATCACTTTTCCCAGAGTGATCGTATCCTTTTTTGCTTCTATGTCGCATGCAAAATTATACAAGATGACGAATAAACCCAAACAGCTATAGCAAAATGTATGGAAATATGTCTGAACCAATGATAAGCGAAAATGAAAAACAACGCACTTTATGGGCAGAAGATATGTGACAAAGAGTATCACAACAAATCACAGATGACATCGTAAACGAAAATGATGCACAACAAAATCTTCGGTTAGAATACAAATTAAAACAATCTATCTATTCTCTTTAAGTGAGCAATAATTGTGTATATATATGGCTATATTTTTTCGAAAACGGCTCAGTATTTTTTTTCTGAAAATTGGCACACTAACATTTTCTGGACTCTAAAATGATCCAGATAGGCTGGGACTTTGGGAAAATTTGTTCAGAGCCTAACTTGAGATTTTTTTTTTGCAGGAATGACGTCGCATTTATCTATGCATTTACAAAGTGACTTACATCATTTTTTTCGCAAGGATAGTCGTATCGTTTTTGGCAGCTATGACGCATACGAAATTATACAAGAAGGCGATTTTTAAAGTACTTTATTTTCATTCATCATGACCTCAGAAATTTTTTCCATGCCTTTTGCTTTAGCTCTTAGGATTTATCCGTCATCTTTTATAATTTTGCTTGACCCCATAAATACCCAAAGCTTTACGATACGATAACCCTTGGAAAAAAAGAGCGAATTTTCTGGAAATCCTTACCTATTTAAATTGTTTTTTTTCAGGCCAGAAAACGATAATGTGACAATTTTTGAGAAAACATTATCAAACCGTTGTCGAGAAAAAAAACATACATATATAATTACTTTTACTCTCTAATAGAGAGTAAAAAGATTTACCAGTCTGCGCAAAAACCAAACGTTCCACCCTCTTTGCCAAAAAACTGGTCATGTTCTTTTTCTCAAACATGATACGACTTTAGCCGCTACAAATCAGAGGCAGTACAATAGCGCTGCCTAAGTAAAGAACGATGTTAGCACAATATATTATTATTATTTTTTATCTTGGTTTTAGACCAGGGCACTTCGTATCAAAGGAATTGTCGTATAAACTTCGAATAGGGCTCATGCGATGGGAAATTGGAGTGGCTAGTGCCCTTTTTAATAGTCGAAAGTGGTTGGAGGGCAACTAGCCCCCTCCCCCCACGTCCATCATTCCCCCAAACACATCCAATCAAAATTTTGAGATAGCCATTTTGTTCAGCGTAGTTGATTTCCAGATAGAAAATATGTTTTTGAGGAGGTCACTCCCCCACAACCCTCAGGGCAAGGCATTTAAGATATGGCCTGGGGGCATATAAGAACGATGTTGGCACAATGTATTATTTTTTTTTTCCTTTAGACCAGGGCACTTCGTATCGAAGAAGTTGTCGTAGAAACTTCGAAAATGGCTCATTCAATTGGAAATTGGAGTCGCTTGTGCCCTTTTTAATAGTCGAAAGTGATTGGAAGGCAACTAACACCCCTCCCACGCCCACCATTTCCCGAAACACATCCAGTCAAAATTTTGAGATAGCCATTTTGTTCAGCGTAGTTGATTTCCAGATAGAAATTTTGTTTTTGAGGAGGTAACTCCATCACACCCCTCAGGGCAAGGGTTTTAAGTTATACCCTGAGGGCATATAAGAACTATGTTGGCACAATGTATTTTTTATTATTTTTTTAGACCAGGGCACTTCGTATCGAAGAAGTTGTCGTAGAAACTTCGAAAAGGGCTCATTCAATTGGAAATCGGAATGGCTAGTGCCCTTTTTAATAGTCAAAAGTGATTGGAAGGCAACTAACACCCCTTCCACGCCCAAAATTTCCCGAAACACATCCAATCAAAATTTTGAGATAGCCATTTTGTTCAGCGTAGTTGATTTCCAGATAGAAATTATGTTTTTGAGGAGAACAATCCCCCACAGCCCTCAGGGCAAGGGTTGTAAATTATGCCCTGGGGCATATAAGGTTTTTATAGAAAGTGTTGTGGTAGAAACTTCAAAAAAAGCACATTCAATTGGAAATTCAAAGGGCTAGTGCCCTTTTTAATAGTCGAAAGTGATTGAAGGCAACTGACCCTCCTCTCACGCCCACCTTTTTCCCAGATACATCCAATCAAAATTTTAAGATAGCCATTTTGTTCAATGTAGTTGAAAGCTCTGGAAATTAGGTCTTTGAGGATGACAACCCTCTTACAGCCCTCAGGACAAGGGTTGTAAGTTATGCCCTGGGGGCATATAAGGTTTTTATAGAACGCGTTGTCGTAGAAACTTGAAAAAGGGCTCATTCGATTGGAAATTGAAATGGCTAGTGCCCTTTTTAATAGTCAAAAGTGATTGGAGGGCAACTAACCCCCCTCCTACGCCCATCTTTTCCCCAAACACATCCAATCAAAATTTTGAAATAGCCTTTTTGTTCCACGCAGTTCAAAGTACTGGAAATTATACCTTTGAGCAGTACATTCCTCCCACAGTCTTCAGGGCAAGGGTTATAAATTATGCCCTGAGGGCATATAAGTTTTTATTGAAATCTTTGTAGTAGAAGCTAGAAAAAGGGCTCATTCGATTGCAAATTCAAAGGGCTAGTGCCCTTTTTAATAGTCAAAAGTGATTGGAGGGCAACTAACCCCCCTCTCACGCCCACCTTTTCCCCAAACACATCCAATCAACATTTTAAGATAGCCATTTTGTTCAACGTAGTCCAAAGTTCTGGAAATTAGTTCTTTGAGGATAACAACCCCCCCCCCCACATCCCTCAGAGCAAAAGTTGTAAGTTGTGCCTTTGGGGCATATAAAGTTTTTATAGAACGCGTTGTCGTAGAAACTTGAAAAAGGGCTCATTCGATTGGAAAAGTGAAATGGCTAGTGCCCTTTTTAATGGTCGAAAGTGATTGGAAGGCATCGAACACCCCTTCCACGCCCACCATTTATCCAAAAACATCCAATCAAAATTTTGAGGTTTTTTTCCACGCAGTTTAAAGTTCAGGAAATTATACCTTTGATTAGAACACTCCCCCCAGAGTCTTCAGGGCAAGGGTTATATGTTATACCCTGGGGGCATATAAGTATTTATTGAAATCTTTGTATTAGAAACTTAAAAAAGGGCTCATTCGATTGGAAATTCAAAGGGCTAGTGCCCGTTTTAATAGCCTCGAAAGTGATTTGAGGGCAACTAACCCCCCTCTCAAGCCCACCTTTTCCCCAAACACATCCAATCAAAATTTTTAGATAGCCATTTTATTCAACGTAGTTGAAAGTTTTGGAAATTACGTCTTTAAGGATGCCAACCCCTCCACCCCCACAGCCCTCAGGGCAAGGGTCGTAAGTTATGTCCTGGGGGCATATAATGTTTTTATAAAAAGCAATGTTGTAGAAACTTTAAAAAGGGCTCATTCAATTGGGCTAGCGCCCTTTTAATAGTCGAAAGTGATTGAAGGGCAACTAACCCCCCTCTCACGCCCACCATTTCCCCAAATACATCCAATGAAAATTTTGAGATATCCATTTTGTTCAACGTAGTCGAAAGTTCTGGAAATTAGGTCTCTTAGGATGATAACCCCCTCAGAGCCCTCAGTGCAAGGGTTGTAAGTTATGACCTGGGGGCATATAAGGTTTATATAGAAAGTTGATGTAGAAATTTCAAAAAGGGCTCATTTGATTGGAAATTGAAATTGCCCTTTTTAATAGTCGAAAGTAAGGGTTGAGTAATTAACCCCCTTCTCACGCCCACCATTTCCCCAAACACATTCAATCAAATTTTAGAGATAGCCATTTTGTTCAACGTAGTTGAAAGTTCTGGAAATTATGTATTTAAGAATGACAAACCCCCCAGAGCCCCCAGGGCAAAGGCTGTAAGTTATGCCCTGGGGGCATATAAGGTTTTTATAGATACAGTTGTCGCAAAAACTTCAAAAGGGGCTCATTCAAATGGAAATTGAGAGGGTTAGTGCCCTTTTTAATGGTTGAAAGTGATTGGAGGGTAACTAACCCCCGTCTCACGCCCCCAATTCCCCCGAACACATCCAATCAAAATTTTCAGATAGCCATTTTGTTCAACGTTGCAGAAAGTTCTGTAAATTAAGTCTTTGAGGATGACAACCCCCCCCCCAGCCGTCAGGGCAAGGGTTGTAAGTTGTGCCCTTGGGGCATATAAGGTTTCTATTGAAAGCGTTGTCGTAGAAACTTCAAAAGGGCTCATTTGATTGGAAATTGAAAGGGCTAGTGCATTTTTTAATAGTTGAAAGTGATTGGAGAGCGACTAACGCCCCTCTCATGCCCACCATTTTCCCAGACACATCCAATCAAAATTTTGAGATAGCTATTTTGTTTAACGTAGTTGAAAGTTCTGAAAATTAGGTCTTAGAGGATGACAACCATCCTGACAGCCTTTAGGGTAAGGGTTGTAATTTATGCCCTGGGGGCATATAAGGTTTCTATTGAAAGCGTTGTCGTAGAAACTTCAAAAGGGCTCATTCGATTGGAAATCGAAAGGCCTAGTGCCCTTTTTCATAGTCGAAAGTGATTGGAAGGCTTGACATTTTTATAGTGAAGATCGATGTGGGTATAATGTATTATTTTGTTGTTGTTGTTGTTTAGACCAGGGCACTTCGTATCGAAAGAGTTGTCATAGGAACTTCGAAAAGGGCTCATTCAATTGAAAATAGAAAGGGCTTATGCGCTTTTTAATAGTCGAAAGTGATTGGAGGGAAACTAATCCGTGCCCACCCTCCCATTTGCCTTTATGTTTAAAAACTAAATGTTGCCTTAAGATTAAATCAAAATGCACTGTGTTAATGCTAATTCCCAATAAGACATCTCAGCAGTATCCCAAGAACGACTGCGGGTATTATGTTCAAACTTCCGGGGCTACTTCTACTCTTAAAATTTAACCAAATCAAAATAGCGTAAGTGTATCCAAGCTATTAAAGAAAGTAAACAGATTTTTTGGCGAATGGTATCAAGTTTTCCATTTCAGGTCAACTAGAGGAGGTATGAAACTAAATTAAACACTACTATTTGTGTCCAGATTTTAAAAGGGTGTATATTGTTAAAAATTGCTGAAACTTTTTCTCCAGCATACAAATAGCAGGCCAAACTATAAAGTCTTAAAAAACGAAAAGATTTAAAGTATTATTTTCTTTTTCCCTGAAAAGACTATGCCAATATAAAACGAACAGAAATTAATTAAAAAAAACTTTTTCCACAAGATAAGTTTTTCAAAGAAAAGTAAAGAACTCCATTAAACAAAAAATGAGGAAACATAAAATGAAATAATCTACCAAGCTTAAAACTACCACAGATCAGCATCGATAAACGAATGAAACCCATTACGAACAGAAATTACAATAATAACTGAGTCAAACTCAAAACGAGCAGAAATTAACATAAGTTGGGCTCAAAACCCCTATGGCTTCCCAAGGCCTGAACATAATTTGCACTTTACTGAAAAAATACAAGTGAATGTGCATTGTCAGTTTAATATACATATACTGATATTTGGTAATCAAAATATTAATATTATTTGATTTATTAAAGTTATAAAAGTAAACACATATATATTTTTTTCAGTAAAGTGTAAATTATGTTCTGGTCTTTGGAAGGCATAGGGGTTGTTAGCCCAAGTTATGTTAATTTTTGCTCGTTTTGAGTTTGACTCGGTTATTTATTGTAATTTCTGTTCGTTTGGGGTTTCATTTATTTATCGATGCTGATTTGTGGTAGTTTCACGCTTGGTAGATTATTTGATTTTATTTTTGCTCATTTTTTGTTTAATGGAGTTCTTCACTTTTCTTTGAAAAACTTATTTTGCGGGATTTTTTTTTAATTAATACATATAAATAACATTTTCTTAAAAACAATTTGTTGAACAGTTTCTTAAAAACAAACGATTCTTATGTGTTTCAGTTTTTTATAGAAAACACAAGAAAGGTTGCCAATTAGCTTGGCCAGGATGGTGTGAATTACTCTGATCGCATGTCCTTGCCCTTAGGCTCCTACCTGGGAACCGTATTTCAATTTTAACCATAGTTTTAAATGGTTCTGGGCGTTTACCTCCCCCCACACGATTACCACCTTGGAAAATACCCCCCGGAAAATACCCCCCACGGAAACTACCCCCTTCCATGGAAAATACCCCCCGGTAAATATCCCCCCGAAAAACACCCCCCCTTCCGTAGAAAATAAGGCTTTATAAATTTTAGAATTTCATTTGAGTTTTATTTTGTTAATTTCCATAGGAGGATGGAAATTTGGTACTTGTATATTATGCGCCACTCACTCAAGTTTGCGCTGTGTAAAATTCGAGGACACATCGGTTTTTTCGTTAGTTTCTTCGTTGCTTTAGAAATAGATTTGGGCTATAGATTTGCACATTAGGGGATAGGGCTAAAGCATAGTGGGTCTGCATACAAAATGCGTTTGGTACAGTTATTCTGCATATTAGATAGATAGATAAATAAGTGTATTTTAAAGCCAAATATACGGCCATGAACACAGTAAAATAACATAAATGAAAGGCACAAATAACATAAACTTTGATCAGCGATCATCGTAAAACACTTAAATGAAACACTACATTAACTTAATAATAGTAGTTAATACTTGGAAAAAACGGTCATTGAAAAAAGAACATTTACCACTTGGAAAAAACACTTAAACGAAACATTACATTTACTTTATGCTGGGTTTGTTTGTTTTTTTTTAGTTAAAAACTTTCCAAATACCTCGCTATTCTTCTGTAATTTTTTAGTGGTCATATACCTAGAAAGAATCGTTTTCTGACTTCAAACTATCCAAATACTTCCCCCCCTCTTTTGCGCTAACATATAGCCCAAATTATATATTGCCCATATATTCTGTCGCGCTATACTTTACCCCCTCCCCCCCTAGTGTGCAAACCTTTAGCCAAAATTTATTTCTAAATTAACGAAGAAACTAACAAAACAACCGATGTGTTCTCGAATTTTACACAGCGTAGACTTGAGTGAGTGGCGCATAATACACAAGTACCAAAATTCCTTCCCCCTATGGAAATTAAAAAAAAAACGGAAATAAAACTCTCAAATTTGGAAAGCCTTATTTTCCACGGGGGTAGTTTCTGGGGGAGGTATTTACCGGGGGGTATTTTCCGTGGGGGGGGGAGGGTTCCGGGGGTTTATTTTATGGGGAAGGGGTTTTTTCAGCGGGGGGGGGGGGGTATTTTCCGGGGGGGGGGGGGTAATCACCGGGGGGTAAACGCCGGCCACACGGTAGATTTGTTGTTTCTAAGCTTAAACTCTAACCTACTGTTGGCCTGCTATTGCATATTACCGCCAATTCCTTTTAGTTGTGATCAAGACCAGTTCATACAATATTCTTTCACTAAATCTTGCTCAAATTCTTCTACCGGGCTTCCAGAGGACTCGTCCCGCCCGCCTAAGTTCCTCTTTCATGATGTGCAAATAGAGTAGACTCACACTATATCGCTCTTAAAGAGTTATTGGTGGAGTTTCATGTTTAAGGTTAATGGGTAAAGTGTTCCTGCTCTTTTAACAATTTGTCTGAGTAAATGCTGCCGCAAATTTTAATCTTTATGTGAGTTCAACTGATGAACTATCTTCATCTACTTCTTATTTCGTCTTTTAATGACTTTACTGAAAGTACAGAACCGACGCAACAGTAAAGGATTAGGAGCAGAAAAATCATTGAGTAGTCTGCAGTAAATAAAAGACTTTTTAAGGTTCTAAATAGTCTTAAACGGCCATGAAATATTTAAATTTTATCAAATAGTTTTTATTCTTAAAAAAATTAAAGCAAGCTCAGTTTTCAGTAATGAGCAAGTTTTTCAAAAATCTACAGATACAAGTAAATTTAATGAGCCTATTTATTTGAAACGGTTTTTCAGATGTATGTTGCATATTTACATTATAGAGTATAATTAGCACTATGCATCTATCTCTAATGTTTCAGAATCGAACTCCTTCAGCTACTCATTGCTACAGTTAGTTTAACATCGCTCTGAATACTCTCTCAATGTTTTAACTTCACAAGATCCAAGATCCTGCTTTGAAATTTCTTGAATGAGCTAAATCACATACTAATTTTGATTTCCCATTGAAATTTACGATTTTCTTCTGCTATGCACGAAATGGGCTTTTCAGTTGGGGCTATTTAACCCTCATTCTCTTCTTTATTTATATGAGATGTGTTGGACTATTACGTGTGTTCACTTGATGTCTGTATTGAGATAGCTTGGTTGTAATTAATTGTCTTGCAGTAGCTCTTTTGATTCCAGGAACTGGATAATCAAGGTACATATTTTAAGTTCAGTGCTCTTTGTGCAGGCTAGGTCATTCAAGCTATTGAGTGATAATGAAATTTTGTGGTGTTTGAAGTACTTTGAAGGATAAACTATGCAGACTTCAGCACGTTACAATCAAATAGACAATGTTAAATTGTTTCATTTCCAATATTGCAATGTCCGCAAAATGGGAGGAGGGAGCTAGACCAGTAAGAGGCTTGATCGGAGAACACCTGCAGGTTTAGTCCCTTTGAGCCTGGACGGATTCTATGGTAGATTTTGGAGTGGTGCTTATTGGAGAAAGGAGATAAATTTGTTTCGTTTTTTTGTCAGATCGGCCTCTGATAACCCCCATCAGATATATCTCTGAGTGGGATTGGTTTTTCACATGGTTAGTCAATATTTTGAGAATTTGTAGCAATTTCATCAGCATAAAAATTACCCATAAAACCTGAGTGGCTTAAGATTTATTAGAAATTTGTAATTATGCCTCTTGGAGCAAGTACATTTGTTAATCCGTGTTCAAAATTGAACTCTAGTCTTGACATGGAGTCGGGAAACTTTATAATATTTTACACATTAAAATTCGACGGTTAATTATTCGTAACATTTTCCGACGCCATAAAAATGGCTTTTAACTCTGCTAATATGATAGAAAAAGTTGTCAAACAGTTTCTCACCCGTTCCAATATTAAGGGATGGAAGATAGACTCCATATGGCACCTTTTCATTCATTTTTGACACATCAACAAAAATTTGTAAACACTCTTTATATGTAATTTCATCAAGTTCAGCAATTTCTTTTTTCTGGAAGTACTGGATGCGAATAAGTTCTTTTGTCCAGTATAAGAAATTAATATCTATTATAGGAACGGTCCAAGTCCTTGGAGGGGTCTGGGGGGTCGTAAAGGCAATAGACCTTGTTGGCACTGGAAAATTCATTTGGATTTTTGCAAATTCATGTGCAGTGGCTCTAAACCTGGATGTGTTTCTTAACTAATTGTGTAGAATGTGCTAGCGGCTGGTTTCAATTTTTGATAAATAATTAATTAGGAGGAACTTTCTTCTTTCATTTATTGTTGATAATCCACTCTCTTTATACAATAGCTGTGAATTACCTGAGACCAAATATAAAATGAATTATGTAATTTGCTAGATCTTATTGATAGAAAATGCCTACGGATTGTTTTGGGTACCCGATTGACTGATCGTATTTCAAACAGTAATCAGTACGAAAAATGTGCTTTCTAGGGCTATAATGGGAGAAAGAATGAGATGGCTAGGACACGTTCTCCGGATGAAGGATGACAGATTACCCAAGATAGGCCTTGTTGGCCGAACGTCAAAAGCCAAACAAAAAGCCGGTCGTCCCTGAATGGGGGAAGGAGGATGTCATAACGAAAGAATTAAGGGAAATGGGAACATCTTGGGAGGATGCGAAAAGGGAGGCTTTAAATAGGCTGGGATGGAGGAGGAGCATGTGCAGCTGTGTTCGCCTCAGGCGGCTTGGTGCTGCAGTGAGATGTTAGCAGTAGTAGTAGTAGTTTGCAGGAACTGTTTTAGGTGTGTGATAGAATTGAATGATCGAGGACTTGGTAGATGTAATGAGTAAACAATATTTTTTGGAAAATTTCTCAATCTGACAAAGTGAAATTTGCTACTTTAATTTGCAATCTCAAAGGTGTTGCCAGCTGCCCATAACAATAGGTCATCAGCATGTTGTGTATTAGTGTTTGGGATGCCCATATCCCAGAAAAATAAAGAGAGCAAAAGGCTGCTCAGGACTTCCCCCCTGTGGAAGGCCTTTGGTTAATGCTATTTTGGGAGAAAAGGCTGAACCAACATGAATAATCAAGCATCTATTCAATGAAGGACTTGAAGTAGGATAGTAAATTTGGGGATCATTCCAAGACTTGAAAGTTTGATGATTATGGTCTGGTGGTTCAAATCTCTTAGTGAACTAATCAAGTGTTTCCTCTATTTCGTTTTAAGTTTTGCTTAATTTTGTCCCAGGATGGCAATATGTAATTTGGCTCATTAGCGGGGAGGCCACGGAGTCCTATCTTTCTTTAGCAGCTTCATCAAAAGCGTAAAATTCGAAATCCTATGGGCATGATAAATTTAAATTTTATTCATGGATATTCCTGATGAAGAAGAAACGACAGTGCAAGAACAAATTTTTCATAATAATGTCAGGATCTTAATTGTAAGTATTGTTTTTGATTCAAAATTGCAGATTATATATATTTTTCTAACTGGGCTATAAAAGTTAAACCCTACTGATCTAAGTGAATTAAACTGTAAGGAATGTTTAAGCTATATAGGGACCATTGGGGCATGGGGCATAGAATGTTCTAATTCCCTCTGATGCCCTCCTCTCCTGGAAACAGCTATATGAATGGCTTGTTTTGACCAAAAAACAGGCCAATGTGATGACAATTCTTAGACCTAGTTAATTAGAATCACGAATTTTCTGTTAATTATATTTTTAAAGTTGCTCTTTTTTAAATGTATCTCATTCCCTTCTAATACTGGATATGATCCTAGGTTATACAAAAAATTGCTGATTTTGGTGCTTTGCATTTTGTTTTCATGCCGTGTCTTATCAATTGTTGGCTCAAAGTAGGCCTACCAAATATTGCCATTTCATGAAAGACCCATAGGTAAATATTTACCAAATCATATTATTGAGTAACAATTAAAGTAAATATACCATTTGATGCCTTTTTTATGCTGATTACAAATATAATAATCATCTCTATTGTAAATGAATTTTAGCCCTCCCCCTATATATGCCAATTCAGGGTATATATTTCTATATTAGGGGGGTGGGGGCAAATTTTGTTTCTGATGTAAATGGGAGGTAAGTTTAAAATTCCCCCCCCCCTAATGTAGAAATATATACCCTGAATAGGCATATATAGGGGGGGGGGCTAAAATTCATTTCCAATAGAAATGATTATTATATTTTTAATCAGCATAAAAAAGGTATCAAATGGTATATTCACTTTAGTTGTTACTCAATAACATGATTTGGTAAATATTTACCATCCCAAAAGCCATGTTTTTTATATATCCTTGGGTTATTGATCTTATTTTGTTAGCCTGTTAACATTTCTAACCAAAAAGCTGCTATCAAGTGCTGTTTCCTGCCCAAGTGTGGTTTCCAGGCATAAGGAGAAAAGGTATACAGTTCAACTAGAATTAAGTCTGGTAATCCAATTAATAGAAAGGCATTAGTGGTTGAGAATGGCTCTTCTGAAGGATGCACTATGAATAAAAGAGTAGGCTAGTGCAATTTGATTCCTTGTTTTGGGCAGTTTAACAGGTATGATAATTACATTTGTGATAGTGCATCCCTCCTCATCCCCTGGTGGCTCTACGTGGTCCTAAAAAATATGTTCCTTTTTTTTTCATCTTGAAAGAGATAATATAGCAGATAACTACAGTCTTGACTTGATGAAATCCGGTTTGTCTGAGTGGCTATGACATAGTCGTTGATAAAAGTCTTTTTGAAATGATTGAAAAATGTAGATAACAATGGAAGGAAACATGATAATCAGATTAGAAACATATTTTATATTGTAGGGTAACCTAAGAATTTCATTATTTTTGTGTTTTCTTTTAGTTTTTTATATATCTTGAGACCATTTAGGGTGGGGGTACATTGTCACAAATGCAACTATTATATTGTAAGATAGCATAAAATAAGGAACCAAACCTTTTTTGTTTTACAATGTTCCCTTCAAAAGAGCCACTCTCATTTGGTGGTACTAATAGACATTTCACAAGTCTAATAAAGTAACCTTAAATTACATTAAATCACACTTGCTAGTGATAGGATGAATCCTGTGTCCACCAGCTTCTGTGATGATAGTTAGTACTCTGTGGGGTTGCAAACAGTGGTCCATGAATTGAGCCAATCCTTATCCACTGATGACTTGAATACCTCCATGCTGGTAGATGTCACTGTTTTTTTGCTGAGGGAATTCCACAAGTTGACAACTCTATCTGAAAAGAATTTGTTCCTTAGTATGTTATTTGCGTGTTTCCAGAAAAGCTTATGGCAGTGACTACAAGATCTCTTTGAATTGTCCAGTTGGAAAATGTCAGGAATGGTATCCTCAGCTTTTAGAAGCTTGTATGCTGTTATCACATTGCCTTGTTTGTATCTATATGTTAGAGATGGTATTCTGAGCTTGCAGGGATGGATATGGGACATCACAGAGGCCTTTAATACACTTTGTTGCCCTGCTATGTACTGATTCCATTGCTGCTTGGTCAGTCTTGTTGATTGGGCATGCAAGACACATTCTGATTTCTAGCCTTGGTCAAAGTAGACTCTTATACAGGACATCTGCTAGTGAACATTCTTTTGATTAAGCCAAGTGTTTGATTAGCCTTTGCAATAGTTGCTTGTGCATGAATATGGAAATTCAACTTGTCATCTACCAGGACACAAAGATCTCTCTCTGTAGGGCTGCCGGAAATAACTTTGGAAGACCCATCACTACAATTGATGTGGTACAGTAACAACTGTGCTATTATAATGCTAAACAGTACATTAACACATGCATAGATGTGTTCAGTACCAAGTTGCAGGAGCCAACATGGCACTTGGACTGATAAAAAGAACCACTGCCACTGGAACCCCTAAAATTATGAAGAAGCTATAGGGATACATAGCTGTAGTAGGCCTACAGCCAAAACTTGGATTTGGATATATAGTTGCCCACCCCTACTATAAAATGCAGGGGGAAATCTCCAGCATTTTTATTTGGGGGGCAAGAGGGGTCCATATCTGGATAGTCAAAGGGCATGGGATGTATAATATTTTTTTCTCCACATTATTGAGGGGGCAACTGCCACCCCAAAACGACCCCCCTGATAAAATGGACAAACATGGACAGGAGAGAGTCCAAAGGAGAGTTACTAAGCTCCTGAACAACTTCAAACACATGAAGTATGAGGAATGCCTAAAGAAGCTGAATCTGCAAAATTTGGCATACAGGAGAAAGCACAGAGATGTAATAATGTTGAAGTAATTTAATTATGGAGGCAGGAAATGACCTTTTCTGTCCAGTTAATCAGAAATTACTAGGGGACACTCAAAGAAGCTACAACAGCTTATCTAGAAACACCAGTGAACATAACTACACTTCAACTGCAATTATTCTTGGTGTGACTTTCAGTACTGACTGTTCTTTTAGCTGCCATGTTTTAACCTTGTTAAAAAGGGTAACTATGCTTTGCAGTCACTGACTATATTCTGACAACTAGGTTTCCCAGTGAATCAGTGATGACTAGCATATATCTACTATGTATGTCCCTTGCTAGAATATAGGTTCCCTGTTTGGGGACCACAGGGGCACAATATTGACTACTTAAGTGACAATCTTGAGACTGTTCAAAAATGGGCAACAAAAATCGAACTGGGCCCCAAATATGAAATATATGCAACTGCAACTATAACATTGAAAATATTAATGCTGAGAGAATGGAGATTCTGTCTCATGTGCAAATTTGGACAGTCACTCCTTGACAACATTTGGACAACAGTTTATCTAGAAACACCAGTGAACATAACTACATTTCAACTACAATTATTCTTGGTGCGACTTTCAGTACTGACTGTTCTTTCAGCTACCATGTTTTTAACCTTGTTATTAAAAAGGGTAACTATGCTTTGCAATCACTGACTATGCTCTGACAACTAGGTTTCCCAGTGAATCAGTGATGACTAGCATATATCTACTATGTATGTCCCTTGCTAGAATATAGGTTCCCTATTTGGGGACCACAGGGGCACAATATTGACTACTTAAGTGACAATTTTGAGGCTGTTCAAAAATGGGCAACAAAAATCGAACTGGGCCCCAAATATGACATGTATGCAACTGCAACTAGACCCCGGCGCCGCGCCGATGAGGGAAGACCGGCGGCGGCGGGGCAAAAAACAGCACGTCGCGCCGCGCCACCTGTAAGACGCCGGCGGCGCGCCGCCGGTAAGATGTCGGCGGCGCGCCGCCGGTAAGATGTCGGCGGCGCGCCGCCGGCGGGATCAATGTTGACCGCAAACATTAATGTTTTCATCAGTCTTTCTCAAATCACAGCTTAAATTTACAACAGATTCGAGCCTATTCATGAGTTCAAAAATTCACAAGTTGCTGGCTGGAAACTGGTCTTCTTCATTATTCATCAAGAGAAGTAGATATCTGGTAGAAACGAAATGGATGTGGTGTTTCAGAACCCTTGCATAATAGGAGTAGTTGAAGTATCTATTAGCTATGTATTCTTAACATAAATAATTATCAAAATTAGTAGTTTTTTTCATCAAGTATTACTGCATATAAAACTTCAAAATACCGTATCACAAAATTCGTAAGTTATCTGGGTAAAAACTTTGAATATAACTTTGAACTTAAAAGCTTAATTTTTTCATGATGCCCTTTGCCTATATCTGTTTTGTCACATTTAAAACAGTTGAAATGGGCGACTTTGATATTGATTGTTTTTTTTTTTTTTTTTTTTTTTTTGCTCTTTTGGATTCCTAAGAAGCCTTCTTGTATTAAAAACTGGTTTTTAATCACAATTTAAAAAAAATGCATTTTAAAGTTTTTTTTGGCTTCTTTATAGAATATATGTCATGTAGGCTAAGGCTGAACTGCTGCTTTTTTTTATCGCTTTTGGCTGCTCTTTTGGATATTATTCATTTTTTCTTTTGGGAATTCATTCCAAATTATACACTGATAAATACCTAATATCAGTCAAATTATAAACTGTATCTAAAAGGAGTAAATTTATCAAATTGAAAAATACACGATGAACACTTCACATGAGAACACTTCAATTACAATGACACAAAAACACTTAATAGTTTATTCGCTATGAAGAAAAATGAAGTGCCAGCTATTTTCTTAGGTAAAAAATGAGAAGCTCGTCCGTTTTAAGTGCATTTAAATGAAATAATATGCAGACTGAAGTAGCTCCAGGAAGATGTTGGAAATGTTCATCCTAGTTCGTCACCTACCCCCCCCCCTCTATAATACCTCCGCACCCCCCCCCCTCTGGATACCACCGTGATAGGATACCGTATCAGCATTCATTAGAAAAATAATTTACTGAATAATTAACAAGGTCACTATATGGTTAAAAAAACACGCAAAATAACGTTAAACAGCTTAGTGTTCCTTGAAAAAAAATTGAGGGTATGAGTAAAGGGGTACAAAGACAACAACAAAAATGTCGAAATTATTCAGATATACCTCAAATTATTGGAAAACTGAGTGACAAATACACCATGGCCATACATAAGATCCAAAGAATCTAATTAAAAGGGAGCACACACAAAAGCCAAATAAGGCCAGTAGCCTATGAGAAATCGCAAAATACCCAAGACAATGAACAAGTCCTAATGGAGGGCCCTGGGTCTATCAAAATATTTCAATAGTTTCCCAGGGAATTTGATATCATTTTCTTCTATCTCCACTTTAAATGAAAAAAATAATTATCTTTTAGGCATCCCTGCTTTCAATAAAAAAAATGAGGTATTATCATTTAAAAATGATAGCCCCCTATCCCCCTCCCCTATAGGCAATAGACGATACTTTTTTTGTCAACATATGAAGAACTATGTATATTGCAATATTTGCAATAGCATATTGCATCTGTCTGGTTTTTATGCAAAGTAACAAAAGAGACGAAAATTAATGAACAAGAGAGCAGTGAAGAATTATGGTATACAAAGTAATATTTGGCAGGGAAAGTCACTGGTGATAAATCACTAGGGGTGGCACCGTGATTGCGTAATTTTCGGGGATTTGGGGAACCAAATTTTTTTTTGGGGTGACGCATAGATTTTCGGGCAAATACCCGAAAATTCGGGGATGGTGCAAGCTCTCCTTGATTTCTAATCAGGAAAATCGAAATAGTAAACCACACGAGAAGGAAAAGCCCCGACTTTGCGGTTGACGCAATAATGAATTGCCGTAAAAATAATTTAAAGTCGACCAAACGCCGCCGCCTCTGCCGGCGGCGGCGTGCCTGCGGCGCGCTGGCGGCGTTACGACACTTTGGCGGCGTTCGACCGGGCCTCTCGTCGGCGGCGTTCGGTCGATCCGCCGGCGCGGCGTCGGGGTCTAACTGCAACTATAACATTGAAAATACCAATGCTGAGACAATGGAGATTTTGTCTCATGTGCACATTTGGACAGTCACTCCTTGCTTATGAAGAACACAGTATGTTGTTGCCTCCTTTTATTGCCCCCAAAGCCAATACTTGACACACAAACAAGTTTGACCCAGTAAGATGCAGTGGGGGATCCAGGGGGGGGGGGAGGGGTGCCCCCTAGCATAGTCAAAAGTAGTGTTTTGCGCCCCCCCCCCCCCCCCCCCCTAAAAAAAATCCTGGATCCGACCCTGGTAAGATGCAGAACAAATTGCTTCAGCAATTCTTTTATTCTGTTTTATACAAGTGTCATTAATCATGCTTAGTTTTTTTCTTTTTTTTCCTATGTTGTAAGAGATGCCATAATTTAGTTGAGGCTTTTGCCAATACTATGAAAGCTGTTTTAAATAAATGAATCTTGAATAACTTCTCTGGTGCCCAAGGTGTCCCCCTGTGGAGCTCTCTAAGGGAAGGAAGAGTCCAGGCAAAATCCATTGAAGAATTCAAGAAGTCAATTGATGGTGACCGGAGAGGCATGGAGTGAAAATTCACCTGGGATGCCCCACATAAAGAAAGTTGTACTTCAAGATCACCCACCCAGCCATGTTCTACAGGAGGATCAACCCCTTCTTGACACTGGCAATTGTGATTTTAGGTAATTTAAGAAAATGAAACTCACAAAAATGAAAAATATGGTATAAGACAGAAATCAAAGAGAAGAAAACACCATTGGATTCTCTATTCAAATCTCTTTCTAAATATAATGATTTCTGCTTTTGTATTTACATCCTAACCAACGCTCTGCCCCCGACAGGGCCAGATATTACCTTAAGCTATATAAAAGATTTTCTTATTTTTTTTCAAATTGGCTTCTTATTAGTACTATGAACCAAATGGTGATGTGAATATAAACACAAAAGATAAGAGCAAACCTTCAAAATGAGCAAATCAATTCTGCTGCTGTTTGATATCTATACTATATTTGTACCAAGAAGTAGACCTATAACCGAAATGATGGCTGTAGAAGGCATTTTTAATTTCATGCTACTATTCTTTCACTGCTTGTAATGTTTAAAACTTTCTAGCAAAACAGCACTTGAATTTGAAAATCAGTCAAGTATGGCTTAGGAGTTTACTTAAATCCTAGTAACCACTTTGTCAACACCTAGAGTCTAAGAAGAACATAGATTAAGGAGCAGTAATTCGCAAAAAGATAAGTGATTTTGTAAAACTAAAAATAACCTGCTCCCTTGAGCTCAGTCTAATTCACTTTCCCATATATTATTTGATGCCCAAGATACTTGGAAGCATCTGTTTTTTCAAAGTTGCCTCATTTGTGATTGTCTTGACTATGGTAGCAGGTACAAACCAGAATTTTTAAATCAAAGCTTTGTTTTGACTGTTAGTTTATAGGCCTTGTAAAACTCTAACTATAGGCTATGAACAGTTGTTTACAAATAAAATCCAAAAAGTATTTTCAAGATCTTCACCTCTTGTGAAAGTTGTGCAATGTAAGATGTATTTTTTAGGTAAACAGTGTAATCTTGAGATGTAGTAACCACGTTTTTTTTTATAGATCAACTTTCTGTTTTTCTTTGGCCTGTATCTTGTTAGCTATGGCATAATTAGTCATTTCAAGAAAAGAGCTAAAGATGAAGATCTTGCTACTGATGCTGATGAAGCTATTGTTTACAGAATCAGGTTGGTCTTTGTTCTTTTTTTTTTATCTAGTTGAGTGTTTTGTCTTTAACAAATGGCACTACAGTAGTATTATAGTCCTCTGGGTATTTACATGTTCTTTTAGCCATGTTTCTACTGCCTCTTGTTGCTCACAATTTCCCCAGCAATTTTATTGTCATGCATGGACATACAAATATTGACTAACCATTTTCACAGAAACCTATGGTTTGGCATGGAACTTGAAAACAGCAGAAATACAATATGAAATTATAAAAACCAAGTGCATTACAGAACTATTTCTTAAATGAAGATATTCAAAGGTTCCATTTTTACTCGTTCAAATATTTTGTCTCTCATATCCAGAATCTACAGAAATTTGTTTCCAAAAAGGTTTACATTTATCTATAAACTTTACAAATGCTAAGGCTCTGCTTTATTTATAAACTTTACAACAGCTGCATAGACTCTGCATAGATAACTGCATAGACTGTTTCTCAATCTCTTCAAAGATTCACTATTTACTTCCAGATTCTATTTTCATTAAATCCTTTCTTATGACAACTTCCCACTCCATTCAAGGGTCGCCTGCTTCTTGTTTGGTCCAAGATGGTTTGTCCGAAAGCATGATTTGCAGCAACCTCACATCTTTCATTCACAGAATGTGGTGCATCTGTCCTAACATTACTTTCCTCATAGCCCTAGAAATTTGGATCAAACCATACTTTTGTATAGCCTACTGTTTGACCTATGGTCATTGAAACAACTCCATAAAAATTATCTTTAGATAAGTCCTTTGAATAGTGTCCTGAATATCTTCTTCAACATTTTAAATAGCTGACAATTTACAGCCAAACTTGCCAACTGTTATTGCCATGGTCTTCAGTATCATAACCTTAGTTTGACATTGCCCCATTCCTCCAAACATTTTTTTGACTGCAAAGAAACTCCCCACATCTAGATTATTTGTTTTTTTTTCACATCTTCATCCGCCATTCCACAATTCTTACCATTCCACAATTCTTACCTAATTCATTCCTAATTTAAGTGTCTTCTTAATTTTACTTTCCAAATCTATTCCTACACCCTGGACCCTTCTATTTTCATTATTAGCAAATATATCGATAAAGCTTTCTACACGTATGATAGTATCACAGTGAACATGAAGGAGGGCAAGCCTGGTGAATATTTCTTCTACCATTTTGTTTGTTCTGCTCATTTTCTGTATCTTATCTCTTACTTTCTAAGTGGTGTTTTTCAAAAAATTTTTACCATACTATCAACACCTTCATACCTTTAACTTCTATTATGTTCATGTTTCTTTTATATTTTTTTTATTGTTAAATCTGACATGCACCTCAAATAAGCTCCTCAGTACTTGCCTAGCTGATTGATCTATCATAAGAACTATTTTAAAAGTTGGCTAAAATTAACTTTATTGGACATAATCATAAACAGCTCTGTTTGTATCAGCAGGGGTGACTATAGTTAAGATTAGGCATTAGGAAATTTTCAAAATACAATCCTCAGAAGTTCTTTTCCTTGGGAAAAGATTAAATAGAAGACATTATCCAAAATCAACTGCAAAATGCTTGTTAAAGGATATTTTTCAGTCTTTTCAAGACATATAAGATTATCAGCTTCCACTGGTAAATAGTAAGTTTTGTTGTGATTAAGTATAAAGGTAATATAAGGTATTTTTCCTGAGATCAAGTGATTCATACAAACCTTCACAGTATAGGGCCATTGTAAGGTTGGCATTATTATATTACCTCTTCACACCTTAGAGAGATACTCTAACATAATTACTTACCTCTTGGATCTACACATGTCAAACTAAAGTGGGAGCAGGTGACTGCAATTTGACCGTGGGAGAGATAGGGGTCGGCGGGGGGGGGGGGGGTCATAACTCGCTAATTTTTTTAATGGATTCTTGGAGGAAATATCAGGGAAGAAGGAATGCTTCTGCCCCCAACTATCTGTTGGTATGACAACAGACAGTTTTGATAGTAGATAGTAATTTTGATAGTTGTGTGGCTAGGGTTTCAGGCCATACTTGAAACGTGAGAAGAACGTATTGAAAACAATCCTTTTCGATTTCCTAATGAAACATAAACCCAGAACTAGTGCTATATTCAAGTAGAGTTGTCACTTTTGGAACTAAGCTGATTTAAAAGCTTTTATTATTGAGCCAAAAAATTGGTAATTGTGTTGTTATTTGAAAATTACACAAGTTCCAAAATATTCAAGGAATGTTTGTTTTTATAAAATGATCAAAAATTTTTTCAGTATTGATAAAACAGAGAAATAAATGGTGCTTATATTTTCCAAGATTAGAACATAAAAAACAAGATGATATTTTGATTTATTTCCATTGTTCAAACGATATTCGTTTCAAGTGAACAAAATATCAAACAGGTAAAATAATCTGTAGGTTTCTGTTGTGTACCCTGTGTAAGAATTTCATTGGGTTATGCTTGTTGATTTTTTTGAATTAATTGACTTTTTTAGTTAACTTTTGAGTTTTGAGTTGGCTTGTCTATGTTGAGTTTATTGCGCCAAGTTGCTAACGAATAGTATCTTGTACTGAGTTGACATGATTACACGGAAGTGCGTTGCAGATTAAAGGAAAGTGAATATTACTATCAGTTCAGTGTGAGTTAGAATGTCAGAGAGTATTCCCTGAATGGTCCTGATCCTAAAGCAGGGTAATATATCTACACAGAATCAGCTAGAAGCTTGAGTCCAACTTAGGATAATTAAACTATTATTCAACACATAATTAATAAACGAATATGTGCAATACATTAATGCAACGTGACTTTTTGGGCTTAAGAGGTTAAGACTTAACACGTCAGTGTGTCGTCATGCTTGACAGAAAAGATCTTCTGTCTGTAAATCTAGTTTAGGGTAATCAATATTTTAGTGAAGCCATATGACGTCTCTGATTAAGAATTTTTGTTTGAAAGTAAGTTCTAAGTGAGTTCTTTTAAAGATTTAAGACGGTTAACTCCTTGTTTGGTGGCTCTCAAGCCTAAAGAGTTCTTTTTTCAAGAAGCTATTTCTTTTGGCAATTATCTTCTTACTGAAGCCATCTGCCGTAGCCGCCTAAGATAGTCTCATATGGCTAGTAATTCTAGTAATTTTGGGCTGTTTCCCCAGTAATTTTGGAAGTTTAGATAATTTTTTTTTTTTTTTTTTTTTTTTTTTTTTTTTTTTTTTTTTTTTTTTTTGCTAAAAGACTATCACAAGCTCTAATAGAGCTGAAGTTACTTCTCATGTGTAAACAAATGACAACAGAAACAACAGACAAACCTAAAAAACTAGTCAAAGAGGAATCATAAAACTGTCAATAAATTTCGGTTTACTTACTTCCGTGTTTTCTACCTCCTCTGAGTGGGGAGGAGGGGGGGGGGTAATTCTCCCTAGATGTGACCTAAATGTAGAGTCCTTACACTATAAATTCAGAAAATCGGAGCTTGACAAAGGAAAATTGTTTAGATACTTCTGCTATAGTGGGTTAACACTGGCAAAATAGGCCTATCACGCCGGTTTAGAAGAGGTTTGTCAGAATGGATATCAAGTTCAGACTGAGTGAGTTATTTTTCGCTGACCAATCCTGGCCCACGTTGCATTAAGTTACAATAAGTAGCTCACGTCATGGAATGACATTGTAAAATAGTTATTGCAGTACGAATGACGGTGAAGTATTTATCATCTTTATTTTAGTATCTTCTTTTCCTCTTTTATAGTTTATGGTTATCCTCATTTTCACTGGCCGTATCGATAGCATCCGCTCTTTTACTGCCACTATCAATTGCCAGCAATGAAATAGTTGTACAATATCCCAACAGCTACTATGTACAGTGGCTAAACACTGACCTGATCCACAGTAAGTATCCATTCCTATGATAGTTATATTCAATTGTTGTTAAATCTGAATAAAAAAAATTACATAAAAAGTTACATAAAAATAACATAAAATGAGAATTAATATAAAAGGAGCCATGGTGGAAGCAAAATCTGACAAGGAACACACTGCTTCATTTATTAATATTAATTAAAAAAAAACTTTCCACAAAGTAAGTTTTTCAAAGAAAATTAAAGAACTCCATTAAACCAAAAATGAGCAAAAATAAAATCAAATAATCTACCAAGTGTGAAACTACCACAAATCAGCATCGATAAATAAATGAAACCAAAAACGAACAGAAATTATAATAAATAACCGATTCAAATTCAAAACGAGCAGAACTTAACATGAGTAGGGCTAAAAACCCCCTATGCCTTACTATTTCCACTACCTACCTACGACGTACAATATTAGAGGCTTCCTTTAAATTGCTGGTATTTTTTTCGCAAGTTTATCTGAGCAACCTATTATGCGCCCCCTACTAAAAAAAAATCCTGGATCCGCCCCTGGCCCTACATGTAATAATTGTCTTGTCACGTGAATCGAAAATAAAAACTTTGTCACTAGTTATGTAAGCAAGTTGGTTTTAAAAGGGGGGAATTTATTGGATATATACCGTTTGGTTGCATCCAACTGAAATATGGCCAACTTTGTATATTATCTTCTAACGATAAAGTCAAACTCAAAACGAGCAGAAATTAACACGAGTAGGACTCAAAACCCCTATGCCTTCCCAAGGCCAGGACATAATTTGCACTTTTTTGAAAAAATATAAACGTTTTTACTTTTATAACTTTAATAAATCAAATAATATTAACATTTTATTAATAAATATCAGTATATGTATATTAAACTGACAATGCACGTTCATTTGTGTTTTTTTCAGTAAAGCGCAAATTATGTTCTGGCCTTGGGAAGTCATAGGGGTTTTGAACCCTACTCATGTTAATTTCTGCTCGTTGTGAGTTTGACTAAGTTATTTATTGTAATTTCTGTTCGTTTTGGGTTTAATTTATTTATCGATGCTGATTTGTGGTAGTTTCACGCTTGGTAGATTATTTGATTTTATTTTTGCTCATTTTTGGTTTAATGTAGTTCTTTACTTTTCTTTGAAAACCTTATTTTTTGGGAAAAAGTTTTTTTGATTAATTTCTGTTCGTTTTATATTGACATTGTCTTCAGGGAAAAAGAAAATAATACTTTAAATCTTTTCGTTTTTTAAGACTTTATAGTTTGGCCTGCTATTTGTATGCTGGAGAAAAAGTTTCAGCAATTTTTAACAATATACACCCTTTTAAAAATCTGGACACAAATAGTAGTGTTTAATTTAGTTTCATACCTCCTCTAGTTGACCTGAAATAGAAAACTTGATACCATTCGCAAAAATATCTGTTTACTTTCTTTGATAGCTTAGACACACTTACGCTATTTTGATTTGGTTAAATTTTAAGAGCAGAAGTAGCCCCGACAGTTTTAAAATAATACCCGCAGTCGTTTTTGGGATACTGCTGAGATGCCTTATTGGGAATTATCATTAACACAGTGCATTTTGATTTAATGGCAACATTTAGTTTTTCAACATAATGGGCAAATAGAAGGATTGGCGTGGGAGGGGGACAATTTGACCTCCAATCACTTTCGACCATAAAAAAGGGCATTAGTCCTTTCTATTTTCAATCGAATGAACCCTTTTCGAAGTTCCTACGACAACTCCTTCGATACGAAGTGCCCTGGTCTAAACAAAAGATAAAATAATAATAATACATTGTACCCGCATCGATCTTTACTATAAAAATGTCAAGCCTTCCAATCACTTTCGACTATTAAAAAGGGCACTAGCCCTTTCAATTTCCAATCGAATGAGCCCTTTTTGAGTTTCTACGACAACGCTGACTATAAAAACCTTTATGTTCCCAGGGCATAAATTACAACCCTTGCCTGGAGGGCTTTGAGGGGGTTGTCATCCTCAAAGACCTAATTTCCAGAACTTTCAAATACGTTAAACAAAACAGCTATCTCAAAATTTTGATTGGATGTGTTAGGGGAAATGGTGGGCGTGAGAGGGGCGTAAGTTGCTCTCCAATCACTTTCAACTATTAAATACAATTTCCAATCGAATGAGCCGTTTTGAAGTTTCTACGACAACTCTTTTAATAAAAACTTTATATTCCCCCAGGGCATAACCTACAACCCTTGCCCTGAGGGCTGGGGGTTGTCATCCTCAAAGACCTAATTTCTTTAACTTTCAACTACGTTGAAGAAAATTGCTATCTTAAAATTTTGATTGGATGTGTTTGGGGAAATGGTGGGCGTGAGAGGGGGTTTACTTGCCCTCCAAACACTTCCGACTTTTAAAAAGGGCACTAGCCCTTTCAATTTCCAATCGAATGAGCCCTTTTTGAAGTTTCTACGACAACGCTTTCTATAAAAACCTTATATGCCCCAGGGCGTAACTTACAACCCTTGCCCTGAGGGCTGTGAGGGGGTTGTCATCCTCAAAGACATAATTTCTGAACTTTTCAACTACGTTGAACAAAATGGTTATCTCAAAATTTTGATTAGATGTGTTTGGGGAAATGGTGGGCGTGAGGGGGGGGGGGGGTTACTTGCCCTCCAGTCACTTTCGACTATTAAAAAGGGCACTAGCCGTTTCAATTTTCAATCGAATGATTCCTTTTTGAATTTTTTACGACAACGCTTTCTATAAAAAAAAACCTTATATGCCCCTAGGGCATAAATTACAACCCTAGCCCTGAGGGCTCTGGGGGAGTTTCATCCTCAAAAACATAATTTCTGGACTTTTTAGCTACGTTGAACAAAATGGTTATCTCAAAATTTTGATTGGATGTGTTTTGGGAAATGGTGGGTGTGGGAGCGGGGTTACTTGCCCTCCAATCACTATCGACTATTAAAAAGGGCACTAGCCGTTTCAAGTTCCAATCGAATGATTCCTTTTTGAATTTTCTACAACGCTTTCTATAAAAAAACTTATATGCCCCCAGGGCATAACTTACAACCCTTGCCCTGAGGGCTGTGGGGGGAGTTTCATCCTCAAAAACATTATTTCCAGACTTTTTAGCTATGTCGAACAAAGTGTCTGTCTCAAAATTTTGATTGGATGTGTCTGGGGAAATGGTGGGTGTGAGAGGGGTTTTAGTTTTCCTCCAATCCCTTTCGACTATTAAGAAGGGCACAAGGCCTTCTAATATCCAATCGGATGAGCCCTTTTGGAAGTTTCTACAACATTACTTTCATAGGCAGCGCGCTAGCGCTGCCTAAGTAAAGAATGATGTTGACGCAATGTGTTTTTTTTTCTCCATACCCGGGCACTTCGTATCGAAGGATTTGTCGTAGAAACTTTGAAAAGGGCTCATTCGATTGGAAATTGGAGTGGCTAGTGCCCTTTTTAATAGTCGAAAGGGATTGGAGGGCAACTAGGCCCCCCCACGAAACATCATTTCCCCAAACACATCCAATCAAAATTTTGAGATAGTCATTTTGTTCAGCGTAGTTGATTTCCAGATAGAAAATATGTTTTTGAGCAGGACACTTCCCCACAACCCTCGGGGAAAGGGTTTTAAGTTATGCCCTGGGGACATATAAGGTTTTTATAGAAGGCGTTGTCGTAGGAACTTCAAGAAAGGCTCATTCGATTGGAAATTCAAAGGGCTAGTGCCCTTTTTAATCGTCGAAAGTGATGGGAGGGCAGCTACAACCTCCCCCCCCCACACCCATCTTTCCCCCAAACACATCCAATTAAAATTTTGAGATGGACATTTTGCTCAGCGTATTGATTTCCAGATAGAAAATACGTTTTTGAGGAGGACACTCCCCCACAACCCGCGGGGCAAGGGTTTTAAGTTATTCCCTGGGGGCATATAAGGTTTTTATAGAAGGCGTTGTCGTAGAAACTTCAAAAAAGGCTCATTCGATTGGGAATTCAAAGGGCTAGTGCCCTTTTAATAGTCGAAAGTGATTGGAGGGCAACTAGCTCCCCCCCACGCCAATCATTCCCCCAAACACATCCAATCAAAATTCTGAGATGGTCATTTTGTTCAGCGTAGTTGATTTCCAGACAGAAAATATGTTTTTGAGGAGGAAACTCCCCCACAACCCTCGGGGCAAGGGTTGTAAGTTATGCCCTGGGGACATTTAAGGTTTTTATAGAAGGCGTTGTCGTAGAAACTTCAAAAAAGGCTCATTCGATTGGAAATTCAAGGGGCTAGTGCCCTTTTTAATAGTTGAAAGTGATTGGACGGTAACTAACCCCCTTCTCACGCCCACCTTTTCCCCAAACCCAACGTAGTTTTAAGTTCTTGAAATTAGGTCTTTGATGATGACAACCCCCTCACAGCCCTCAGGACAAGGGTTGTAAGTTATGCCCCGGGGGCATATAAAGTTTTTATAGGACGTCCAACTTATTAACATAATAAGTTGGAGTGGCTTCGAAATTGTAGTGGCTAGTGCCCTTTTTAATAGTCGAAAGTGATTGGAGGGCAACTAGCCCCCCCCCCCACGCCCATCATTCCCCCAAACACATTCAATCAAAATTTTGAGATAGCCATTTTGTTCAGCGTAGTTGATTTCCAGATAGAAAATATGTTTTTAAGGAGGACGCTTCCCCACAACCCTCGGGGCAAGGGTTTTAAGTTATGCCCAGAGGGCATACAAGAACGATGTTGGAACAATGTACTATTTAATTTTTTTCCTTTAGACCAGGGCACTTCATATGGGAGGGGTCGTCGTAGAAACTTCAAAAAGGGCTGAGAAACTTCAAAAGGGGCTGAAAGGGCTAGTGCCTTTTTTAATAGTTGAAAGTGACTGGTTAGCGACTAACGCCCCTCTCATGCCCACCATTTTCCCAAACACATCGAATTAAAATTTTGAGATATCCATTTTGTTCAACGTAGTAGAAAGTTCTGGAAATTTTGTCTTCTAGGATGATAACCCCCTCAGAGCCCTCAGTGCAAGGGTTGTAAGTTATGCCCTGGGGCATATAAAGTTTTTATTGAAAGCGTTGTCGTAGAAACTTCAAAAGGGCTCATTCAATTGGTAATTGAAAGGGCTAGTGCCTTTTTTAATAGTTGAAAGTGATTGGATAGCGACTAACGCCCCTTTCACGCCCACTATTTTCCAAGACACATCCAATCAAAATTTTGAGATATCCATTTTGGGCACAATATTTTTTTTTCCTCTATACCCGGGCACTTCGTATCGAAGGAGTTGTCGTAGAAACTTCGAAAAGCGCTCATTCAATTGGAAATTGGAGTGGCTAGTGCCCTTTTTAATAGTCGAAAGTGATTGGAGGGCAACTAGCCTCCCCCCCCCCCCAACGCCCATCATTCCCCCAAACATCCAATGAAAATTTTGAGATAGCCATTTTGTTCAGCGTAGTTGATTTCTAGATAGAAAATATGTTTTTGAGGAGGACACTCCCCCAAAACCCTCGGGGCAAGGGTTTTAAGTTATGCCCTGGGGGCATATAAGGTTTTTATAGAAGGCGTTGTCGTAGAAACTTCAAAAAAGGCTCATTCGATTGGAAATTCAAAGGGCTAGTGCCCTTTTTAATAGTCGAAAGTGATTGGAGGGCAACTAGCCCCCCCCCCACGCCCATCATTCCCCCAAACACATCCAATCAAAATTTTGAGATAGCCATTTTGTTCAGCGTAGTTGATTTCCTGATAGAAAATATGTTTTCGAGGAGGACACTCCCCCACAACCCTCGGGGAAAGGGTTTTAAGTTATGCCCTGGGGGCATATAAGGTTTTTATAGAAGGCCTTGTCGTAGATACTTCATAGAAAGGCTCATTCGATTGGGAATTCAAAGGGCTAGTGCCCTTTTAATAGTCGAAAGTGATTGGAGGGCAACTAGCTCCCCCCCACGCCAATCATTCCCCCAAACACATCCAATCAAAATTTTGAGATGGTCATTTTGTTCAGCGTAGTTGATTTCCAGACAGAAAATATGTTTTTGAGGAGGAAACTCCCCCACAACCCTCGGGGCAAGGGTTGTAAGTTATGCCCTGGGGGCATTTAAAGTTTTTATAGAAGGCGTTGTCGTAGAAACTTCAAAAAAGGCTCATTCGATTGGAAATTCAAGGGGCTAGTGCCCTTTTTAATAGTTGAAAGTGATTGGACGGTAACTAACCCCCCTCTCACGCCCACCTTTTCCCCAAACCCAACGTAGTTTTAAGTTCTTGAAATTAGGTCTTTGATGATGACAACCCCCTCACAGCCCTCAGGACAAGGGTTGTAAGTTATGCCCCGGGGGCATATAAAGTTTTTATAGGACGTCCAACTTATTAACATAATAAGTTGGAGTGGCTTCGAAATTGTAGTGGCTAGTGCCCTTTTTAATAGTCGAAAGTGATTGGAGGGCAACTAGCCCCCCCCCCACGCCCATCATTCCCCCAAACACATTCAATCAAAATTTTGAGATAGCCATTTTGTTCAGCGTAGTTGATTTCCAGATAGAAAATATGTTTTTAAGAAGGACGCTTCCCCACAACCCTCGGGGCAAGGGTTTTAAGTTATGCCCAGAGGGCATACAAGAACGATGTTGAAACAATATACTATTTAATTTTTTTACTTTAGACCAGGGCACTTCATATGGGAGGGGTCGTCGTAGAAACTTCAAAAGGGGCTGAGAAACTTCAAAAGGGGCTGAAAGGGCTAGTGCCTTTTTTAATAGTTGAAAGTGACTGGTTAGCGACTAACGCCCCTCTCATGCCCACCATTTTCCCAAACACATCGAATTAAAATTTTGAGATATCCATTTTGTTCAACGTAGTAGAAAGTTCTGGAAATTTTGTCTTTTAGGATGATAACCCCCTCAGAGCCCTCAGTGCAAGGGTTGTAAGTTATGCCCTGGGGCATATAAAGTTTTTATTGAAAGCGTTGTTGTAGAAACTTCAAAAGGGCTCATTCAATTGGTAATTGAAAGGGCTAGTGCCTTTTTTAATAGTTGAAAGTGATTGGATAGTGACTAACGCCCCTTTCACGCCCACCATTTTCCAAGACACATCCAATCAAAATTTTGAGATATCCATTTTGGGCACAATATTTTTTTTTTTCCTCTATACCCTGGCACTTCGTATCAAAGGAGTTATCGTAGAAACTTCGAAAAGGGCTCATTCAATTGGAAATTGGAGTGGCTAGTGCCCTTTTTAATAGTCGAAAGTGACTGGAGGGCAACTAGCCCCCCCCCCCCCAACGCCCATCATTCCCCCAAACATCCAATGAAAATTTTGAGATAGCCATTTTGTTCAGCGTAGTTGATTTCTAGATAGAAAATATGTTTTTGAGGAGGACACTCCCCCAAAACCCTCGGGGCAAGGGTTTTAAGTTATATCCTGGGGGCATATAAGGTTTTTATAGAAGGCGTTGTCGTAGAAACTTCAAAAAAGGCTCATTCGATTGGAAATTCAAAGGGCTAGTGCCCTTTTTAATAGTCGAAAGTGATTGGAGGGCAACTAGCCCCCCCCCTCACGCCCATCATTCCCCCAAACACATCCAATCAAAATTTTGAGATAGCCATTTTGTTCAGCGTAGTTGATTTCCTGATAGAAAATATGTTTTCGAGGAGGACACTCCCCCACAATCCTCGGGGAAAGGGTTTTAAGTTATGCCCTGGGTGCATATAAGGTTTTTATACAAGGCGTTTTTCGTAGAAACTTGAAAAAGACTGATTCGATTGGAAATTCAAAGGGCTAGTGCCCTTTTTAATAGTCGAAAGTGATTGAACGGTAACTAGCCCCCTCACCACGCCCATTATTCCCCCAAACACATCTAATCAAAATTTTGAGATAGCCATTTTGTTTAGCGTAGTTTATTTCTAGATAGAAAATATGTTTTCGAGGAGGACGCTCCCCCAAAACCCTCGGGGCAAGGGTTTTAAGTTATGCCCTGAGGGCATATAAGAACGATGTTGGCACAATGTATCATTTATTATTTTTTTCCATTTCGAGCAGGGCACTTCGTATCGAAGAAGTTGTCGTAGAAACTTCGAAAAGGGCTCATTCAATTGGAAATTGGAGTGGCTTGTGCCCTCTTTTAATAGTCTAAAATTATTGGTAGGCCACTAACACCCCTTCCACGCCCACCATTTCCCGAAACACATCCAATCAAATTTTGAGATAGCCGTTTTGTTCAGCGTAGTTGATTTCTAGATAGACAATGTTTTTGAGGAGGATACTCCCCCACAACCCTCGGGGCAAGGGTTTTAAGTTATGCCCTGGGGGCCTATAAGGTTTTTATAGAAGGCGTTGTCGTAGAAACTTCAAAAAAGGCTCATTCGATTGGAAATTCAAAGGGCTAGTGCCCTTTTAATAGTCGAAAGTGATTAGAGGGCAACTAACCCCACCCCCCCCCCACGCCCATCATTCCCCCAAACACATCCAATCAAAATTTTGAGATAGCCATTTTGTTCAGCGTAGTTGATTTCCAGATAGAAAATATGTTTTTGAGGAGTACAGTCCCCCACAACCCTCGGGGCAAGGGTTTTAAGTTATGCCCTGGGTGTATATAAGGTTTTTATACAAGGCGTTTTTCGTAGAAACTTACAAAGGACTCATTCGATTGGAAATTAAAGGGCTAGTGCCCTTTTTAATAGTCGAAAGTGATTGGAGGGCAACTAGCCTCCCCCCCCCCACGCCCATCATTCCTCCAAACACATCCAATCAAAACTTTGAGATAGCCATTTCGTTTAGCGTAGTTGATTTCCAGATAGAAAATATGTTTTTCAGGAGGACACTCCCCCACAACCCTCGGGGCAAGGGTTTTAAGTTATGCCCTGGGGGCACCCCTTCCACGCCCACCATTTCCCCGATCAAATTTTGAGATAGCCGTTTTGTTCAGCGTAGTTGATTTCTAAATAGAAAATTTTTTGGAGGAGGACACTCCCCCACAACCCTCGGGGCAAGGGTTTTAAGTTATGCCGTGGGGGCCTATAAGGTTTTTATAGAAGGCGTTGTCGTAGAAACTTCAAAAAAGACTCATCCGATTGGAAATTCAAAGGGCTAGTGCCCTTTTAATAGTCGAAAGGGATTAGAGGGCAACTAGCCCCTCCCCCCCCCCCGCGGCCATCATTCCCCCAAACACATCCAATCCAAATTTTGAGATAGCCATTTTATTCAGCGTAGTTGATTTCCATATAGAAAATATGTTTTTGAGGAGTACAGTCCCCCACAACCCTCGGGGCAAGGGTTTTAAGTTATGCCCTGAGTGCATGTAAGAACGATGTTGGCACAATGTATCATTTATTATTTTTTTCCTTTAGAGCAGGGCACTTCGTATCAAAGAAGTTGTCGTAGAAACTTCGAAAAGGGCTCATTCAATTGGAGATTGGAGTGGCTTGTGCCCTTTTTAATAGTCGAAAATGATTGGAGGTCAAATAGCCCCCCCCCTCCCACGCCCATCATTCTCCCAAACACATCCAATCAAAACTTTGAGATAGCACTTTCGTTTAGCGTAGTTGATTTCCAGATAGAAAATATGTTTTTCAGGAGGACACTCCCCCACAACCCTCGGGGCAAGGGTTTTAAGTTATGCCCTGGGGGCACCCCTTCCACGCCCACCATTTCCCGAAACACATCCAATCAAATTTTGAGATAGCCGTTTTGTTCAGCGTAGTTGATTTCTAAATAGAAAATTTTTGGAGGAGGACACTCCCCCACAACCCTCGGGGCAAGGGTTTTAAGTTATGCCCTGGGGGTATATAAGGTTTTTATACAAGGCGTTTTTTGTAGAAACTTAAAAAGGACTCATTGGATTGGAAATTAAAGGGCTAGTGCCCTTTTTAATAGTTGAAAGTGATTGGAGGGCAACTAGCCCTCCCCCCACGCCCATCATTCCCCCAAACACATCCAATCAAAACTTTGAGATAGCCATTTCGTTTAGCGTAGTTGATTTCCAGATAGAAAATATGTTTTTCAGGAGGACACTCCCCCACAACCCTCGGGGCAAGGATTTTAAGTTATGCCCTGAGTGCATATAAGAACGATGCTGGAACAATGTATCATTTATTATTTTTTTCCATTTCGAGCAGGGCACTTCGTATCGAAGAAGTTGTCGTAGAAACTTCGAAAAGGGCTCATTCAATTGGAAATTGGAGTGGCTTGTGCCCTCTTTTAATAGTCTAAAATTATTGGTAGGCCACTAACACCCCTTCCACGCCCACCATTTCCCGAAACACATCCAATCAAATTTTGAGATAGCCGTTTTGTTCAGCGTAGTTGATTTCTAGATAGACAATGTTTTTGAGGAGGATACTCCCCCACAACCCTCGGGGCAAGGGTTTTAAGTTATGCCCTGGGGGCCTATAAGGTTTTTATAGAAGGCGTTTTCGTAGAAACTTCAAAAAAGGCTCATTCGATTGGAAATTCAAAGGGCTAGTGCCCTTTTAATAGTCGAAAGTGATTAGAGGGCAACTAACCCCCCCCCCCCCCCCACGCCCATCATTCCCCCAAACACATCCAATCAAAATTTTGAGATAGCCATTTTGTTCAGCGTAGTTGATTTCCAGATAGAAAATATGTTTTTGAGGAGTACAGTCCCCCACAACCCTCGGGGCAAGGGTTTTAAGTTATGCCCTGGGTGTATATAAGGTTTTTATACAAGGCGTTTTTCGTAGAAACTTACAAAGGACTCATTCGATTGGAAATTAAAGGGCTAGTGCCCTTTTTAATAGTCGAAAGTGATTGGAGGGCAACTAGCCTCCCCCCCCCCACGCCCATCATTCCTCCAAACACATCCAATCAAAACTTTGAGATAGCCATTTCGTTTAGCGTAGTTGATTTCCAGATAGAAAATATGTTTTTTCAGGAGGACACTCCCCCACAACCCTCGGGGCAAGGGTTTTAAGTTATGCCCTGGGGCACCCCTTCCACGCCCACCATTTCCCCGATCAAATTTTGAGATAGCCGTTTTGTTCAGCGTAGTTGATTTCTAAATAGAAAATTTTTTGGAGGAGGACACTCCCCCACAACCCTCGGGGCAAGGGTTTTAAGTTATGCCGTGGGGGCCTATAAGGTTTTTATAGAAGGCGTTGTCGTAGAAACTTCAAAAAAGACTCATCCGATTGGAAATTCAAAGGGCTAGTGCCCTTTTAATAGTCGAAAGGGATTAGAGGGCAACTAGCCCCTCCCCCCCCCCCCGCGGCCATCATTCCCCCAAACACATCCAATCCAAATTTTGAGATAGCCATTTTATTCAGCGTAGTTGATTTCCATATGGAAAATATGTTTTTGAGGAGTACAGTCCCCCACAACCCTCGGGGCAAGGGTTTTAAGTTATGCCCTGAGTGCATATAAGAACGATGCTGGCACAATGTATCATTTATTATTTTTTTCCTTTAGAGCAGGGCACTTCGTATCAAAGAAGTTGTCGTAGAAACTTCGAAAAGGGCTCATTCAATTGGAGATTGGAGTGGCTTGTGCCCTTTTTAATAGTCGAAAATGATTGGAGGTCAAATAGCCCCCCCCCCCTCCCACGCCCATCATTCTCCCAAACACATCCAATCAAAACTTTGAGATAGCACTTTCGTTTAGCGTAGTTGATTTCCAGATAGAAAATATGTTTTTCAGGAGGACACTCCCCCACAACCCTCGGGGCAAGGGTTTTAAGTTATGCCCTGGGGGCACCCCTTCCACGCCCACCATTTCCCGAAACACATCCAATCAAATTTTGAGATAGCCGTTTTGTTCAGCGTAGTTGATTTCTAAATAGAAAATTTTTGGAGGAGGACACTCCCCCACAACCCTCGGGGCAAGGGTTTTAAGTTATGCCCTGGGGGTATATAAGGTTTTTATACAAGGCGTTTTTTGTAGAAACTTAAAAAGGACTCATTGGATTGGAAATTAAAGGGCTAGTGCCCTTTTTAATAGTTGAAAGTGATTGGAGGGCAACTAGCCCTCCCCCCACGCCCATCATTCCCCCAAACACATCCAATCAAAACTTTGAGATAGCCATTTCGTTTAGCGTAGTTGATTTCCAGATAGAAAATATGTTTTTCAGGAGGACACTCCCCCACAACCCTCGGGGCAAGGGTTTTAAGTTATGCCCTGAGTGCATATAAGAACGATGCTGGAACAATGTATCATTTATTATTTTTTTCCTTTAGAGCAGGGCACTTCGTATCAAAGAAGTTGTCGTAGAAACTTCGAAAAGGGCTCATTCAATTGGAGATTGGAGTGGCTTGTGCCCTTTTTAATAGTCGAAAATGATTGGAGGTCAAATAGCCCCCCCTCCCACGCCCATCATTCTCCCAAACACATCCAATCAAAACTTTGAGATAGCACTTTCGTTTAGCGTAGTTGATTTCCAGATAGAAAATATGTTTTTCAGGAGGACACTCCCCCACAACCCTCGGGGCAAGGGTTTTAAGTTATGCCCTGAGTGCATATAAGAACGATGTTGGCACAGTTTATCATTTATTATTTTTTTGCTTTAGAGCAGGGCACTTCGTATCAAAGAAGTTGCCGTAGAAACTTCGAAAAGGGCTCATTCAATTGGAGATTGGAGTGGCTTGTGCCCTTTTTAATAGTCGAAAATGATTGGAGGTCAAATAGCCCCCCCCCACGCCCATCATTCCCCCAAACACATCCAATCAAAATTTTGAGATAGCCATTTTGTTCAGCGTAGTTGATTTCCAGATAGAAATTATTTTTTTGTGGAGGACAGTCCCCCACAGCCTTCAGGGCAAGGGTTGCAAGTTATGCTCTGGGGGCATATAAGATTTTTATAGAAGGTGTTGTCGTAGAAACTTCAAAAAAGGCTCATTCGATTGGAAATTCAAAGGGCTAGTGCCCGTTTTAATAGTCGAAAGTGATTGGAGGGCAACTAACCCCCCCCCACGTCCATCATTCCCCCAAACACATCCAATCAAAATTTTGAGATAGCCATTTTGTTCAGCGTAGTTGATTTCTTGATAGAAAATATGTTTTTGAGGAGGACACTCCCCCACAACCCTCGGGGCAAGGGTTTTAAGTTATGCCCTGGGGGCACCCCTTCCACGCCCCACCATTTCCCGAAACACATCCAATCAAATTTTGAGATAGCCGTTTTGTTCAGCGTAGTTAATTTCTAGATAGAAAATGTTTTGGAGGAGGACACTCCCCCACAACCCTCGGGGCAAGGGTTTTAAGTTATGCCCTGGGGGCCTATAAGGTTTTTATAGAAGGCGTTGTCGTAGAAACTTCAAAAAAGGCTCATCCGATTGGAAATTCAAAGGGCTAGTGCCCGTTTTAATAGTCGAAAGTGATTAGAGGGCAACTAGCCCCCCCCCTCTTCCGCGGCCATCATTCCCCCAAACACATCCAATCAAAATTTTGAGATAGCCATTTTATTCAGCGTAGTTGATTTCCAGATAGAAAATATGTTTTTGAGGAGTAAAGTCCCACACAACCCTCGGGGCAAGGGTTTTAAGTTATGCCCTGGGGGTATATAAGGTTTTTATACAAGGCGTTTTTCGTAGAAACTTAAAAAGGACTCATTGGATTGGAAATTAAAGGGCCAGTGCCTTTTTTAATAGTCGAAAGTGATTGGAGGGCAACTAGCCCCCCCCCCACGCCCATCATTCCCCCAAACACATCCAATCAAAACTTTTAGATAGCCATTTCGTTTAGCATAGTTGATTTCCAGATAGAAAATATGTTTTTCAGGAGGACACTCCCCCACAACCCTGGGGGCAAGGGTTTTAAGTTATGCCCTGAGTGCATGTAAGAACGATGTTGGCACAATGTATCATTTATTATTTTTTTCCTTTAGAGCAGGGCACTTCGTATCAAAGAAATTGTCGTAGAAAACTTCGAAAAGGGCTCATTCAATTGGAGATTGGAGTGGCTTGTGCCCTTTTTAATAGTCGAAAATGATTGGAGGTCAAATAGCCCCCCCCCCCTCTCACGCCCATCATTCCCCCAAACACATCCAATCTAAATTTTTAGATAGCCATTTTGTTCAGCGTAGTTGATTTCCAGATAGAAATTATTTTTTTGTGGAGGACAGTCCCCCACAGTCTTTAGGGCAAGGGTTGCAAGTTATGCCCTGGGGGAATATAAGGTTTTTATAGAAGGTGTTGTCGTAGAAACTTCAAAAAAGGCTCATTCGATTGGAAATTCAAAGGGCTAGTGCCCTTTTTAATAGTCGAAAGTGATTGGAGGGCAACTAACCCCCATCTCACGCCCACCTTTTTCCCAAACACATCCAATCAAAATTTTGAGATAGCCATTTTATTCAACGTAGTTTTAAGTTCTGTAAATGAGGTCTTTGAGGATGACAACCCCCTCACAGCCCTCAGGACAAGAGTTGTAAGCTATGCCCTGGGGGCATATAAAGTTTTTATAGCACGCGTTGGCGTAGAAACTTCAAAAGGGGCTCATTCGATTAAAAATTGAAATGGCTAGTGCCCTTTTAATAGTCGAAAGTAATTGGAAGGCAACTAACACCCCTTCCACGCCCACCATTTCCCCACACTCCCCTCCACAGTCTTCAGGGCAAGGGTTATAAGTTATGCCCTGGGAATATGAGTTTTTATTGAAATCTTTGTCGTAGAAACTTGAAAAAGGGCTCATTTATTTGAAATTCAAAGGTCTAGTGCCCTTTTTAATAGTCGAAAGTGATTTGAGGTCAACAAGCCCCCCACTCTCTCGCCCACCTTTTCCCCAAACAAATCCAATCAAAATTTTCAGATAGCTATTTTGTATAGTGTTGTGGATTTCCAGATAGAAATTATGTTTTTGAGGAGGACACTCCCCACAGCATTCAGGGCAAGGGTTTTAAGTTATGTCCTTGGGGCATTTAAGGTTTTTATAGAACGCGTCGTCGTAGAAACTTCAAAAAGGGCTCATTTGATTGGAAATTGAAATGGCTAGTGCCCTTTTTAATAGTCGAAAGTGATTGGAAGGCAACTAACACCCCTTCCACGTCCACCATTTCCCCAAACATATCCAATCAAAATTTTTAAATAGCCGTTTTGTTCCACGCAGTTTGAAGTTCAGGAAACTATTCCTTTGAACAGGACACCTCCCGTAGTCTTCAGGGCAAGGGTTATAAGTTATGCCCTAGGGGCATATAAGGTTTTTTATCGAAATCTTTGTCGTAGAAACTTGAAAAAGAGCTCATTCGATTGGAAATTCAAAGGGCTAGTGCCCTTTTTAATAGTCGAAAGTGATTTGAGGGCAACTAACCCCCCTCTCACTCCCACCTTTTCTCCAAACACATCCAATCAAAATTTTTAGAAAGCCATTTTATTCAACGTAGTTGAAAGTTTTGGAAATTAGGTCTTTAAGGATTACAACCCATCCCCCTCACATCGCTCAGGGCAAGGGTTGTAAGTTATTCCTTGGGAGCATGTAAGGTTTTTTATAGAAAGCGATGTTGTAAAAACATCAAAAAGGGCTCATTCAATTGAAAATTGAATGGGCTAGTGCCCTTTTAATAGTCAAAAGTGATTGAAGGGCAACTAACACCCTCTCATGCCCACCATTTCCTCAAACACATCCAGTTACAATTTTGAGATATCCATTTTGTTGAACGTAGTCGAAAGTTTTGGAAATTAGGTCTTTTATGATGATAGTCCACCAGAGCCCTCAGTGCAAGGGTTGTAAGTTATGTCCTGGGGGCATATAAGGTTTATATTGAAAGTTGTTTTAGAAATTTCAAAAGGGGCTCATTTGATTCGAAATTGAAATTGTCCTTTTTAATAGTCGAAAGTTAGTGGAGAGTAATTAACCCCCCTCTCACGCCCACCATTTCCCCAAACTCATTCAATCAAAGTTTAGAGATAGCCATTTTGTTCAACGTAGTTGAAAGTTCTGGAAATTAAGTATTTAAGGATGACAAATCCCCCAGAGTCCCCAGGGCCAAGGTTGTAAGTTATGCCCTGGGGAAATATAAGGTTTTTAATGATAGAGTTGTCGTAAAAACTTCAAAAGGGGCTCATTCAATTGGAAATTTAGAGGGCTAGTGATAGTGGAAAGTTATAGGAGGGTAACTAACCCCCCTTTCACGCCCACCATTCCCCCAAGCACATCCAATCAACATTTTCAGATGGCCATTTTTTTCAACGTAGTAGAAAGTTCTGGAAATTAGGTCCTTGAGTATGACACCCCCCCAACCCTCAGGGTGAGGGTTGTAAGTTATCCCTTGGGGGCATATAAGGTTTTTATTGAAAGCGTTATCGTAAAAACTTCAAAAGGGTTCATTTGATTGGAAATTGAAAGGGCTAGTGCCTTTTTTAATAGTTGAAAGTGATTGGAGAAAGACTAACGCCCCTCTCACGCCCACCGTTTTCCCAGAGACATCCAATAAAAATTTTGAGATAGCCATTTTGTTTAACGTAGTTGAAAGTTCTGGAAATTAGGTCTTAGAGAAGGACAACCACCCTCACAGCCCTTAGGGTAAGGTTGTAATTTATGCCCTGGGGGAATATAAGGTGTTTATAGGAAGTGTTGTAGTAGAAACTCAAAAAGGGCTCATTCGATTGGAAATCGAAATGCCTAGTGCCCTTTTTAATAGTCGAAAGTGATTGAAAGGCTTTACATTTTTATAGTAAAAATCGATGTGGGTATAATGTATTATTTTTTTGCTGTTGTTGTTGTTTAGACCTGGGCACTTTGTATCGAAGGAGTTATCGTAGGAACTTCGAAAAGAGCTCATTCGATTGAAAATAGAAAGAGCTGTTCCCCTTTTAATAGTCGAAAGTGATTGGAGGGAAACTAAACCCCCTCCCACGCCCACCCTCCCATTTGACTTTATGTTTAAAAACTAAATGTTGCCGTAAGATTAAATCAAAATGCACCGCGTTAATGCTAATTCCCAATAAAGCATCTCAACAGTATCCCAAGAACGACTGAGGGTATTATGTTCAAACTTTCGGGGCTGCTTCTGCTCTTAAAATTTAATCAAATAAAAATGGTGTAAGTGTATCCAAGCTATCAAAGAAAGTAAACAGATTTTTTTTGCGAATGATATCAAGTTTTTCGTTTCAGGTCAACTAGAGGAGGTATGAAACTTAATTAAACACTACTATTTGTGTCCAGATTTTTAAGAGGGTGTGAGTTGTTAAAAATTGCTGAAAATTTGTCTCCAGCATACAAATAGCAGGCCAAACTATAAATTCTTAAAAAAAAACGAAAAGATTTAAAGTATTATTTGCTTTTTCTCTGAAAAGCCTATGTCAATATAAAACGAACAGAAATTAATTAAAAAAATAAGTTGGGCTCAAAACCACTATGTTCCCAAGGCCAGAACATAATTTGCACTTTACTGAAAAAATACAAGTGAATGTGCATTGTCAGTTTAATATACATATATTGATATTTAGTAATCAAAATGTTAATATTATTTGATTTATTAAAGTTATAAAAGTAAAAACATTTATATTTTTTTCAGTAAAGTGCAAATTATGTTCTGGCCTTGGGAAGGCATAGTGGTTTTGAACCCAACTTATGTTAATTTCTGCTCGTTTTGAGTTTGACTCGGTTATTTATTGTAATTTCTGTTCATTTTGGGTTTAATTTATTTATCGATGCTGATTTGTGGTAGCTTCACGCTTGGTTGATTATTTGATTTTATTTTTGCTCATTTTTTGTTTAATGGAGTTCTTTACTTTTCTTTGAAAAACTTATTTTGTGGAAAGACTTTTTTTTTAATTAATCTATAAAAACCTTATATGCCCCCAGGACATAACTTATAACTCTTGCCCCAAGGGCTCTGACGGGGTTATCATCCTCAAAGACCTAATTTCTAAAATTTTCAACTACGTTGAAAAAAATGGCTATCTAAAAATTTTGATTGGATGTGTTTGGGGAAAAGGTGGGCCTGAGAGGGGGGTTAGTTGCCCTCAAATCACTTTAGACTACTAAAAAGGGTTTGTCATCATCAAAGGCCTAATTTCCAGAATTTTCAACTACGTTGAAAAAAATGGCTATCTAAAAATTTTGATTGGATGTGTTTGGGGAAAAGGTGGGCGTGAGAAGGGGGGCTAGTTGCCCTCCAATCACTTTCTACTATTAAAAAGGGCACTAGACCTTTGAATTTCTAATCGGATGAGCCTATTTTGAAGTTTCTACGACAACGCTTTCTATAAAAACCATTTATGCCCCCAGGGCATAACTTCCAACCCTTGTCCTTAGCGCTGCGGCGGAGTTTCCTCCTCAAAAACATATTTTATATCTGGAAATTGACTATGCTGAACAAAATGTCTATCTCAAAATTTGATTGGATGTGTTTCGGGAAATCGTGGGCGTGGAAGGGGTGTTAGTTTCCTTCCGATCACTTTCGACTATTAAAAAGGGCACAAGCCACTCCAATCTCCAATTGAATGAACCCTTTTCGAAGTTTCTACGACAACTTCTTCGATACAAAGTGCCCTGGTCTAAAGGAAAAAATAATAAATAATACACTGTGCCAACATCGTTCTTATATGCCCTAAGGGCATAACTTAAAACTCTTGCCCTGAAGGCTGTGGGGGAGTGTCCTCCTAAAAAACATAATTTCTATCTGGAAATCAACTACGCTGAACAAAATGGCTATCTCAAAATATTGATTGGATGTGTTTGGGGAAATGGTGGGCGTTGAAGGGCTGTTAGTTGCCTTCCAATCACTTTCGACTATTAAAAAGGGCACTAGCCATTTCAATTTTCAATCGAATGAGCCCTTTTTGAAGTTTCTACGACAACGCTAGGTCGGCGTGAGAGGGGGGTTAGTTGCCCTCCAATCACTTTCTACTATTAAAAAGGGCACTAGCCTTTTGAATTTCCAATCGAATGAACCTTTTTGACGTTTCTATGACAACGCTTTCTATAAAAACCCTATATGCCCCCAGGATATAACTTACAACCCTTGCCCTGAGGGCTCAGGGGGAGTGTCCTCCTCAAAAACATAATTTCTGTCTGGAAATCCACTACGCTGAACAAAATGGCCATCTTAAAATTTTGATTGGATGTGTTTTGGGAAATGGTGGGCGTGGAAGAGGTGTTAGTTGCATTCCAATCACTTTCGACTACTAAAAAGGGTACTAGCCGTTCCAATTTCCAACCGAATGAGCCCTTTTCCAAGTTTCTACGACAACTCCTTCGATACGAAATGCCCTGGTATGAAAAAACAAAAAATAATACATTGTGCCAACATCGTTCTTTACTTAGGCAGCGCTATTGCGCTGCCTATGACTGCACTTGAATAAGGAATTGCGCTTGCACGATTGCTCAGCATCAAGAAATAATAGCCAAAACCTGCAGAATATCTATAAAACAGCTGAGATTAGATTTTTTGGTGATGGGTACATTTGGTGACGTTTTTTGCTTGACCCAGGAATAAGAATAACAAAGATAGAAATAAGAAAAGTCACCTAAATGTGTCGAAGTTCCAATTCTTTGGAAACTCCACCAAAATACGAAAATATTATGAGTACGATCTTTGAAAAAGGGGAAGTACCTAAGGATTTTAGAAAAATAGTTGAACCCCTCTATAAGAAAGGTGATAAGAGTGAGTATAGTAATTAAAGAGGCAAAAGTCTGGTTTTTCTAGGAAGCAAATTACTTGGTATGATGATACTTTTTAAACATAGCAATGCTGTTGATGAAATTTCAAGAGAAGGAGAGTGTGGTTTTAGGAAGGAGAGGATACAGTGACCATGTTTTTACTTTTAGATTAATAATTAAGAAGTGTCTGAGTCATGAGACCCCTTTAGTCCCTAGCTTTATAGATTATGAGTAAGCATTTGATTCAACCAGTAGAATTTCTAATTTAAAGTAGTGTATCCATGTTAAAGATATCAAGAACAAACAAAATACATGTATCTCCCTCGTTTAGCTCCTAATTAAATTTGAACATCCACTTCCCGTTCTTTAAGTATCTATGCTTCCTTTGCCTGCCCTCATCTTGAATATGCTTGTCCTCTTTGGTACCCTTATATCTTTGGGGGAGAATAAGATTAAGTTACATACATCCGAAAAAGAGCCAAGGAGTAATATTCAAAAAAGATGAAGTTTCATACTCTCTTATTTTAAAAACAAGCTTGGTTAGAAACACTTGAATGTAGGAAAGTTACATTGTGACTCCATTTTGTAAAAAGTGCAATGACAAACCCTCGCAAGGAAAACATTTTCCCCAAGAGACACTCCCCACCCAAATTCCGCCCGCCTTGGGCTGCTTGTCAGCCCGAAGCGTTCTTACCTTGTCCCTCGTTGCGTTCTAATCTTGTCCCTTTTACTGCTTTACCTTCAGATATGGAAAAAAAAACTTTTGTCCCCTACACCTCGACAAAAATTAACCAAACATCCCGCAAGTTCCTCACTTTTTATTGGCCATACAAGGGTTCCCATATTTGTCTATGCTCCCTCTTTTTATCAATTCATTATGTATATATATACATATATATATGTATATATATATATATATATATATACATATATATATATATATATATATATATATATATATATATATATATATATATATATATATATATATATATATATATATATATATATTATTTGTCCTATTTTTGTTTTTTTGGCCCAGCAACACGACTCGGCACTTCGGGGCTTGTCATAAAGTGAGTTTCTGAAATAAATATCTTATCTTCTTAGTGTAAAACTAATTCGGGACAACGTTGTCTATAATCTATACATCTATTTCAAGGGCTTTGCGAATTCACGAGTGTAGTATGATTTAACAAACTCTTTCTTAAAAGAAAGGGATTTACAAAGGGGGACAATGCATTTTTCTCGAAAAAAGAATATTGGACGATCTGACCAGTTCTCAGTCACTTTCAGTTTCTTCGTCTTGAACTTTTTTACGCAAGCAGAGGTACAACGAAGTGTCATCGATGGGTGGGAACTGAGTAGCAACAAAGTGGGTAGAATACTGAACTGGAATTAAGTGCAGTGACTTGTCATGCTAAAAGGCCTTGTCATCAAGGCCGAACCCAGGATTTTTTTTCGGTGGGGGTTTTACTCAAAGATTTTTTTTGAGGGGGGGGGGGGTTACATGAAAAAACCTCAAAAAAACGCATACAAAGTTTGTTTATATCAATTTTGTTGCGTTTTTACGAGTCAAAAAACATTTCGGGAGGGGCTCACCCCCCCCCCCCTTCTGGGTACGGCCTCGCTTGTCATTTATAAATTTTATTGAAGAAAGACAATGTGGCTATCAAACTTTTCAATGTGGCTATCAAACTCGTCTACCAACTGAAGAACATAGTAAGGGCCAAAGACAAGATTAAATCATCCCAAATATCTTGTAATAGTAAAGTTATTTATTTTTTATGAGGTACTCATTTTAAATTTTTGATTATCATTAACATTTATTAACTACTATAATTGTTTTTATATTTTTTGCGAGATTCTTTCTTTTTCATGATGATTTTCCTTGTCAGCAAATTAAATTTGCTGTCTGTTCATTTCTGTATTTTAACTTATCAGACCACCATCAAAAGCCGCTAAACTGATATTTAAAAAATCATATTAAAATTAAAAAATAAGTAAAAATAAAATTAAAAAATAAGTAAAAGAAGAAGAAGAATAGTAAAAATAAGGGAACAAAGATGTTCTCGCAGTGAAGACAGATTAGTGAAAGTCTTTGCCGGAATATCTACTTCTAGTATTTTATTGACTTGCTTGACCCATTTTGTCCCAGATTTTCGTTGTTGATTGTTATGTCTAGGCAATGCTGTCTTGGAATATATTTACTGCTAAATTTAGCAGTTAGGATTCAATCATTTCATGATGATACTTTTTTCAAGGTCTTTTCTTTGTGAGTTACAAATTTTCTATTCAAGAATAAGGTCGATTGACCCTTTCTGACTCTGTGACGAAACAAGCACTTTGATAAAAAAAAATACTAAGATGTGCCCTTCACTTATAGCATGGTAGTATTGGCTTTGGTAACAGTCTCATGACTAACCCCTCGGAAGACAGTGATGGGATGTTTAAAAACCCTTCATTGTTTAAGAACAACCGGAATGCCAATAAGATAGAATGATTTCAAAACTTTTTCATTTTCTAGGAGTGGTAAAGCATGATGTAAATTATTTTCTTTATAGGCTTATGGAATTTGATATTTCTATTCTCGAATGGATCCCTTTTTGTCCTTCTCCCGTTTGCCTATTTCTTCATTGAATCTGAAGGTTTACCTCATCGGAAAGTAAGTTGTTTTATCATCCTTTTAAAAACTTTTGTTTTGAACTCTCTCCTGCAGTATCATAGAGTATTTTTTTTTTTAACTAACACACATTTTAGTTATACCATACGCAAGACCGTATTTTGGTTGGAGGGATGGAGATGGGGTCTCCAAAAATGTCTCATTTGATATTTTTTTTCCTTATTAAAAAGCAGAATAGAATGTACTCGTATGTCATTTTTCACATTTTAAGGTAGGTTGATCAGCACAGTGGAGTGAATTCACGATAATTTAGGGCGGGGGGGGGGGGGGTGAAATGTATTTGGCATTTTTCAATGGAAACATCCCCTAAAGAGGCATTTTTCATAATAGTGGGAGCCGGCAATAAGATCGAAGTAAGAGGACCTAACTATCACTACCCCCTCCCCAATTGACACCATGACGCATTAGATCTTTGTAGCCAAAATGTATTTTGATGATGAGCTTATTCGGGTTCTTTCAAAATCCGCTTTTAATGAAATCTTCGTTTTTCAGTTGCAAAACAATGATTTCATTGTAGTGGTGCTGGATTTTGAGACTGAAATTGGGACAAAGTGAACAAAAAGAAATTAAACATATAAATTTCTTCATTAACAATTCCAGACGGAGTACGTCGTATGATTGACTTTACTTCAGTTCCATGTTTTGAATTTTAATATGCTGTTTAGAGTCTATTATTATAGTTAAAGGTTTCTTTATTTTTGCCAACAATTATTAACTACAAATGGGTGGCGTCAGAACGACTATCATCTTTCTCAATCTAAATTAAAACCTGCATATATTTGATTTGTTTTTTTTTTATCTTAGCAATGCTTCTAATCGGTGGAAACTTACACCTTGACCGATCCATCATTATACTTAATGTTATTACCTATCTAGCCCTTTATTAAATGAGCCAATTTTGGAATTATTATTTCTTAAAGGTGAAACTCAGATTCTGAAGGTTTAACCTCCCTGTTCAAGTTTTGGTATGCAACTGTTCTGCAGACGACTACAGCAAGACGACATTAATATCATTTGATGGCTCAGATTAAGCTTTACCTTTCGAGTAAACCACATTTTCGGATTAATTTTTGCATCTCTTAGATCTTTAAAGTATGTTGAAAATTTTAGAAAAAATTGCGAAAATAGGAAAATTCGTCTGTTTATAAGCGAGTTTTGATCATTATCTAAGCAAAAGTATAAGTGGCATTGCACTTCTTGCTCAGTTTGTGGATAGATCCAAAATAGTAAATTTGACATTGTAAATATATTACCCTTTTTGTGCGAATTACAGGTGTAGGGTAGTCGCAAAAACGCATGATAAACCTTTAGTCAGAGGGTAAACTTTTAGCTAAGGTTGGACAAAAGAGGGATAATTTGGTCAAATGAAATGAAGTGACGTCAAATGAAATAATGTCATGAAATAATTGGTGAAATGAAATCGGACAGAAGAGGGATAATTTTGTCAAATGAAATTGGTCTAGTGACGTTTCCATCGGTTTGTGTCTGGTATGTCTGATTGCGTATTTCTCTGAGTTCTGCACAGCGAATTCCTTAAAAAAAGTTTCTTTTGAATACCTATTGAAAAAAGAATACCAATGATATACTCTTAACAAAAAATCGATATAATTCTTTTATTTATTTAAATTCAATAAGATCGGTTGGAGAAATGAATTTTTCAACTGAAGCAAATCTGAAACTGATCAAGGTCTGAACCTGCAGCGAATCGGATGATCGTTTACATAATGCTTAGCGTCAATGCTTACCGTCAATCTTAGAAAAGGCTGGGACTATTGGATTGAAATGCTCAAGGAATATTGGGGGGGGGAAGCAGACCAAGAATTTTGATTTGGGAGAGGGGTAGTAAGTTCGTACGTTCTTCATTCCGAAGTATAATTCAAGAATTCATGAAATTAATTCGCGTGATAAGTACTTGCCAACTTTCGTGACAATATTTCCAGGCAAAGAAAAGGTTAATCTTATAGGTGTTGCAGTTTCCATAGAATCATAGCTTCTGAAGACACGTGTTATTTTTAAACTCTTATCTAACTCTGAAGGATAGTTATTTCATCAGCCAACGCGGAATCTGCCGAATCGAAACTTGAATCCTGTAAAAAACGTAGATTTCGATATAAATTTATAGTTCATTGATACATAGGATAATGGTAGATGATAAGATGTATGTTAAAACTTATTAAAAACTACCATTTAATAGCAAAACCGTTCAGTGGTTTTTAACTGAAATGACGAAGAATATGGGAGATCTTGTATGCATGCTGAATTGAAAAGATGAAGGGGACAGTTTCAAGTTGAAACCTGAATTATTCAGAGAAAACAAAACAAAGAAGTTGCATAAAAACACAGCTCAAAAGTAATAAGTTTTGGTATCAAAAAGGGATATATCGTCAGCGAGTTCAGCTTCCAGGGAAAGTGTAAAAGGATGCTCCTAACTTCTTTTTTATACTTGCACACAGGTCATCAAAAAGGGAAAATAATTCCCCCTCCCCCTTTTTTCAATATCTAAGACGGGTTTAAGAAGGAAAGATGAAATTTTACAGCATTCTAGGTGATTTCTATAAAAAGAAAATTGTTTCTAAAGCATAATTACATCCCCCAGGTATGGAAAAAGTTCCAAAGCTGTCAGTAGCAGGATTCGACAGAGTTCTAAGAGCTGTCATAGCTGCCGACAAATTTCACTTCACTAGGCCATGAAAGCTGCTAAGTAGCATTGCTACCCCACTTTTTCCATGGTGGCACCCCCCCCCCCTTCTTGAAAATTTTATGTCCTTATAATTTTAAATTTTGTGTTATTATGAACTTTCCTCTGTACAGTCATAGCTATGACTGCTATTATCAAATTGGGATTTACGATGGATAATAATGAGACAAATGGATACTAAAAAAAAAAAAAATCTTTCTTTCTATTTCGGGCAATTTTCTTTTGAGTTTTGGTACATAGGTAATTTGCTGAAAAATGTATTATTATTATTGTCCCATTTTAGTGTCCAAATATTATTTTTGAGTTTGTGCTATTTAATTTTGGATAGGAATGTTTTAAAAACAATTTTGTTTTATTTTGAAACAAATAGTTTAAAAACGAATTACTTTTTAACTACCAATTATTGTTCCCCAGTGAGATTAAATTATTTTTTGCTTTTACTACCCCTTTCACTTAAGACATGTTTGTCAAAAATAGTCGCTTATGTGGGCAAATATAGGAAATTCTTTTTAACGACAATAGACATTAGGCATATTGAAGGATATCAACTATCTATTTTAGGAAAGCGAATTATTGAAACATTGGGTGGAAGTACAGGGAAGACACAAGGGTTAAATTATCTTATGCAAGAATTAAATAAAATATAGGGTTGTTGCTTAGTCGAAAGCAGGGCTAATTGTTTGAACCAGTTCATGACTCATTAGTAAGTAAGTTTCTTTATAACCCACAATAATTAAAAAATAAATGTGGAGTAAAGAACAAGAAATAATATAATCCAAAGGGAAATACAAATGAAAACACAACTGTGAAGATTCAACTAGCGATGAAATAACATAACCCAAAGGGAAATACAAATGAAAACATAACATAACTTACATAGCAATGTCTACTGATTACAAATCGGGCAAAAAATAACTGAGAGGATCACTGGCGCATATCTTTTTCGGAGTATTAGTCCTCAGATCTTTAGCGATGTCGTCAAGCAGCACTAGCGGATCGGCAGGTCCAGAACGAGAAATAACCTTTCGGTTTCTATATCATCTTGGTAAATATAATAAGAATTATTCCTGAGAAAACTTCTTTTTTTATACCTAAGTTTACCTACAGTCGTCTACTGAGTTACAGTAGTATAACTCTGTATCTTCGTCCCAAAGTTAATCAGCGAAACTAGGATTAACTGTACGTATATTTGGCTTATGCATATATTAAAATATTTTTTTTTTAATTATGGCTACGAAAACGGGAGGAAATGAAGGGAAACAGATGTTGCCGTATTTTAATGTTCCATTAAAGATTCAAAACTCTTCTTAATACGTTTAGCCAGTGAAAAGGTTCATCATGCACATTTTGCGTAGGTCAAGTTCAACCAGCCAAATCAGTTTGTTTTTAGGTATACGCAACTTTGTCCACGAAAAGCTTAAAAAGTTGAAGAGTGTATTAGCAGCTCTACTGCTATTGTGCCCCCCCCCGAGCACAATTTTAGGTTTCTTAGTGTTTTGACAGCAGTTGCTTTTATTAGAGCTATCAAATATGCATTATATTTTCCAGGGCATTACAGCACGAGTCCAGGAAACTCTCCTATTGCTCGTGCTGCTCTCTATAATTGTGATGGGTCTGGTCGTTACACTGTCAGCTCTCTTGGATAGAAGTCAAGCGACATTTGATCTGCTTTTTAGTAAGCTTTCTTAATATCCTTTTATCTTGCAACTGACAAATTATTTTGATTCTGAAATCAATTATGTTTAGATTTGGAGTTACCAAGGTGGAGCGTACTCCCCATTAAAGAGAAGTATTGAATATTAAGCCGATTTGGTAATCCTTCAAGTCAAGATACGAGCCTTTGAATTCTCAGTTTGTCTCTATAATGTCGGTTTGTCGCAGTTTCTCTATATAGCTAATATAATTGCTAATTAATTAAATTATGCTAATTATAAACATAAACTAACTATAATTAGGGTCCCTAACAAGGGACCCCAAAGTAAAATTTCTAGCAGGACTTGCAATTGAAAAACTTTATCGTTGTAGAGAATAATAATATTAGGAAAAAAAATAGAAAAAGAAAACACAAAAAAACTCCATCGGAAAAAAGTTTTCTGTTGTTTTCCAAAAGGGCCAAGGTGCTCAAAATTGTATGCCAATCAATCATTATCCTTAGACATCTAAGATTTAGCACACAGAAAACAAGCTTCTGATATGACATTGTAACAAGTTTGAATAACCATTTCTTATAAAAATACATTGTACTTTCAAGGAACTTATGAAATCTAGAAAATCATTAGTTAGGGCATAAGCATAAAAACGGATGAGGTCGATTTCAGATGACATCCCTAGTACAATAGTTTCAATAAAAATTACAAAATGTAACATCTTATCATCGTAATATTGAAGAAGAAAATGCCAACTCAGAAAGTCAATGAACATAAAGTATGGACTTAGCTTGTAAAGGTCAATATAAATGAATAAACTTTGAAAATGTTAATGGGAATATAAGAAGTTATTATACTTCCTCTAGGGTAGCAGACGAACAGATCCCTTCGTATAATTTAGTTCTGTTGATAGGCTTTTAACTTTAATTGCATTAGCCCAAGCTATGTGTGAAATTTTATTATCGAAACGTTATTTATTTTCGTAGGATTATTACCAGAAGACAATTTTGCGGTCGTTGAACCTATATATTTTTTTTTTTACGGATCCCCTTGATTTTCTATCATTTGGAACTGTGTTTATGTACATTATTGTGTCATTAAGAGGGATGCCCATCAATTTTGGGAAAGTAATAGAAAATATTTTAAAAATGTAACTGTTTTGGGGTATAGGCTCCTTCTTTCTTTTGTTTTTATGTCTGTTTGGTTTTTGACACGGGTTTTACCAAGGAGGGACTAGGGGACAACAACCCTCAGAGGAGGGAGCCAAAAGGATAAAGAAACACTTCCATTTTGATCATAACTCCTTGAAGTATTCTCTCCCCCTGGAAAAATTTCCTTGCCAGACTCCATGGCTATTGTTGTTTTCGCTTTCCATTGATAAAGTTGTTCGACGTGAAGCTAAAATACTCGGGCCTTGTTTGTTTAATTCGCTTTTGTAAATGTTTTACCAACTTTTATATATTTCTGTGATATCATTTGTTTATGTTATGCTAATTAATAGTCGATTATGATATCTACTATATCCAGAAATTTGTTAAGGCTCTCCTTTCTATTTGCATGAAATGTCCTTCGGGCAACAATAGCCGTGGATTACAGGATTAGTCATCAACGGTATGAACTTGTGTGCTTAATGCCACGGGGAGATGGTCGTTCAAACCATGTCAGGATTCCCTTTTAGACTTAAGTGGAGAACGGAACATGGACTTATTCCAGAAAGGGGTAGGCTATAATGATAGTCTACCCCCTTCACCACGTGACCCTTCACCACATGACCCTTCACCACATGGTGAAGGGCCAGGCGATTAACATATCAAGTGGGAGGGCTTAAAACCAGTCAAGTTCTGAAAGCAGGATTGCAGGAAAGCAGGAAACCAGTCAAGCAGGAAAGCTCTCAAGTTTGGTATGCAGATCCATACCAAAAGCCTCTTTCTGGATTTCAATGAGAAATCTGGAAAAATGACAAAGCATTCCATTTAAAAATTAAAGTGTTCTAGGCTTAAATAAGTCAAAAGTTTTGGGGGACTTGGATGATTTAGTGCCCACGTTACTTGTGTCCATTTATTATTGATATAAAAATAATAACTTTTATGTCTCTTTGCTTGGTCATGTTTACTTGTGTTAATTTTGGAAAATACCTGTCTTTGGTATTTTTTTTAAAGCAACAAGAAAAAATTAAACTCCATAGATTAAAAAGAAAAAAATCTTTTAGTATCTTCATAACGTAAATATTGATTAAACCCTGTCTCCCCGTCCCTGATACTTTTGCAAATCGATGTCCCTTTTTCTTCAAAAGCTAAATAAGCCAAACCTGCTAGGTTTTATATAATATCGTAGAAGGACAATATCATCTAAAGCTATCGAATTCTGCACTACTTGTGAGTGCAGAAAACTATTCAAAATTTCATATGTGTAATAATTTCTGTTTGTTTTAAATTTTAATATGACTCCTTACTTTCAGCTGAAAAACTTGTTTTTTTTAAATTTAATGTCTAGCTAAGCCTGCGTGTGAATTGTACATTAGATGAATATAGTAAAAGCTATTTGAAAGAAAGCTCAAGTGCAGCTCCATACCAAAAGCTTCAGTGATATACTTGATAATTAATTTTAAGTCAAAATCGTATTCCACGCTAAAACACTCTTTAAAACTTCTTGGAAGAGAAAAATCGTCGAAACTAGTTTTGACGTACAATGTGTCAAATTTCAAAACGAACAAACCTGTCGAAGAAACAGAAGAATTACTTGATATAATCTAGTCAAACAGTTAAAGTAAGTAGGCGCTCCAAAATAAAGGAATAATGCTATTGGCTTACGAAAATATGTAACTGATTGAGGCCAATTAAAGCACACTTTTTAGCATGGAAAGAGAACTAATCTCTCTCTTCTCTTTGGTCTAGATCTTTTTAGATAACTTTATAGCAGATCATTTTCCACTGGGATCTATAGAAAAGTGAGGATATTTTTATATTATCTTGAGAAGGTCTGAATCGGTGGTCCTATTGCTAGAACAATAGTGCAGAGGGTCACGGATCACCCAGCAGGGTCCATGTTTCCCATCATGGGCGTAGGGAATGGGGGGCAGGGGAGGGTAGCTGCCCCCCCCCCCTAGAACTTCAAATTTACGCCAGACATTAACGAGAACTTTTCGTATGTTGGAATTTTTGTTGGATGTTACCTGATAGATAGTTAAAAAAGCTGGAAACAAACAGAAATTTCCAAGTATCGTTTGCGATATCAGCATTTACGTTTCGATCTTCAATATTGATTTTCAGTCCGATATATAGATAGGAGATTGGCTCACGATCGGCTGATTTTGACTTGTTTAATTCTCTATGAGTTGATTCAAGCGATAAGAAGTTGCTGAGCATGCCAAAGCAAAAGTAACTCATTCAATACCACCCTTAAAAAGACAATTAGAAATACTCCGCCATTTTCCACCTGGATGCCTCTCTATCCAAGTGGTCAACAGTGCCAAACATGGGCCACCCCGGCACTGGTTCGGCCGTCTCTGGCTTATGTTTGGCCACTGGACAAAAGAAAAAGAAAATTGATCAGGGGAACATTAAAGCTTGTTTTTCGGCTATAAAATTAAGAAAGAATATGGTCAGCATAAAAAATTACAAAATGAATTTCATTAAGGTTTAAAAAAAACTAAAGGGTATTAATTTCTAATTATACATTGACTGATCAACACCCAAAGTAAGCCGCTCCGCTAATCTTGGTGTTCTACCTGTCAGTGGTGGCAGTTTTATTTCAACTTTTGTCTTTAAGACAATATCCATCTCGTCAGTTAGCGCAAAGTCTCTTGCTCCAGTCTCCTTCCAAAAGTGGACCTTAAGTTCTTCAGTTGCTACTTTTTCAAATGTCTTGTTTCAAATGTCTTTTGGTCTGAACATGTGTTAATATAGGCCTCGCTCCAGGTGGTTAAAGAAAGCTCCTATGCTGTGACGGTTGAAAGCAGTTGTCCTTAATAGGCTTGTACTTTCTGGCGTTTTTACTGATAGAGTTTTAAGGCAATCCATAAAACAACGGTACCAATCTTTACTTGTAATTTACCTGGAGTCAAACTTATATTGACTCCACTGTCTCCACTGCCTTTGCAGTTCCGTTATCCGGTACTTTTATGCCCTTAATAATGACATAAATGTATACAAATTCACACGCTTCTATGGGAATACAGTCGAAAGCATATCGGCTATCGTTTTCAAGTAAGTTTTTAGTCCTTTTTCTTGTTCCTCTGTAAATATTTATCATGTGTTGTAACAGGGTGTAAAGAAACTTGGTCCAGACTTTTTAGAGGGATATTCAGCTTCTCAATTTTTTTTATGTAGTCTTGCAGCGTTCCTCTAGGGACAGCCATGGCACTTCTATAGAATCCAACTGACTTCTTGTAGAATAAGACAGAAAAAATTGCTGTTTTATTTTCTTCTGGATCACAGCCACCTTTCTTTCTTTTCTCTTCTGTTTTACTTTTAAGCATTTTATCTTGAATGAAATTTAACAGGAAAAATGGAACTTCATTTCACCTACTGTTTTGACAGGATTAAATAACGACAGAATAACACAGTTTTGGGTTTTAAGCTTGCCTTCAACCTTGAAATATGCTGTTTACACAGCCTTTACAAGCATAGCCCACTTTTGGACACCTTGGTACGGCTTGCGGAATTTACCCCAGGTATTGTGGCCGAACATGGGAGTTCGCTATCCCGCAGGATGAAAAAATACTAACAGCAAACTGGTGAAGATGGCACGTCTCGGAACCTGCCAAAAACAGGCTAATAATAAGAGAATACAGTGTGAGTTTACAGCGCGAGTTTTCTAGTATTCGTAATTAGGCGTAGACTTTCAGACAAAATTGAACAAAATTGAACAAAATTCCACCTTAAAACCTGTTAATCACCTTAAAACCTGATCCAATCTGATATTTTTGGTAAAAGTATTAATTAAGGTCAGACATTTTAAAAACATACACTGCCATCTGTCAGAGCTTTTGTAATCCACCAGAAGCCCCATAGGTTCTTATATTCAAACTGTTTGCTGTTCAACACAAATCTGTTCTTGTTAGCCAAAGAGGCAGGCGCAATACAGTACCAAACAGTATACTATTGCTATACTGTTGGCATACTGCAACCTAGTAAAGAACGAACCAAGGCCCATACTAACCAAAAATTAAAAAAGCCGTTTGAAAAAATTGCCTTTTGTAGGTGATTCAAAAACTCGATTGGTGATTCTCGATTAGTCTTAATATTTCGAAAATAAATTTATAGGGATTTCGAAAAATAGCCGCAAAACCCTTAAAAATATCGTCGGATAGAAACAAAAAGTACATCATAGTAAAGAACCATAGTTACAAAAAAGTGGTTCGCTCTTTATTATGTTCTAGCTAAAAAAAAAGCTGAAGGTATTCCTGTGTGTGAAATTAATGTAGATATAAATGATACTTGGTGATGGTTTTCATTTTCAGTTGCTAGAAACAACCGGCAAAGTTGGGTCTTTTGCTAGCTTTTCTAACAAATATACATTTAATGTGTATTTTTAAAAGCTTTTGAGCTAGTTTATAACTAGTATATCTATTTTTCCTTTCGTATTAGGCTACACTTGTGTGTTGTCTCTGTTTTGTTAATGATCATGTTCGTTTTTGTTTTATATCAAGAGCAATGAGAGATAGTTGCTTGCCTTCGGGCAAGAAAAGAAGGGTAAGAGAAATGTAAACCCTTTTGAAAAATTCAAATGCAAAAGTCTGCTTTACAAAGGTGTTACCTCCTCTATATTATCCATGACATTGCGTCATAACTTTCAGGTTAGCTATTGGCTGGCTGACATTTACCCATACTGTCAATTATACTGTATGAAGTAAGATATTTATTAAAATATAATAGAAAATATTAATCTGTAATATTATAGAAAATATTTAGTTATATGAAATAAAATGTTGGTAATAGAAAATACTAATTAATTCGTTTGTCCTACTGAGACCTATTTTGGCCAGTTCTCAATATCTCTCTTGGTTCTCAAGAAATGTGGAAATAATTTTTGTTCTATTCTATAAGATGCCTCTTTTTGCTTGCAAGAATAAAGGCTGGTTGGACTTAAGAGCCTTTGACATGACAATCGTTGTGTCACATCTTGACAACTGTTTGTAACAACTCTAGAAAAAATCGATGATCATGTCTACCTTTTAGCGCTCTTTTAATTGTAAAATCGATTGACATTAATTGCAAATTACTTAATTTAAGAACTTAATTAATTTTAATTGTTTCAATTCTTTAATTTAATTTGTTTTAATTTCTAAACTTAATTTATTTTACTTTTAATTTTAATTACTGTAATTATTTAATTTACTTTAATTTAAATTAATTGTAAATTAAAAGACACTGACTGTAAAATTAACGTCTTGTAATATAACTCCGTATGAATTACCACAAACAAGCTAATTTCGTGTCTTTGTTTACAATGCTGTACGGTATTTTTTTTTTCAGACATGTGGGACTCATATTTACCATTTTTGTATTCCTGTGTTTCATTTTGTGGTGTTCTGATGCTGTTGCGTAAGTAAAGTTTTTATATGATTTAAGTTTAGGGCTATGGATCTGGTGGATAATATCCTTTGTAACTCTGAAAGTCTTTGGATTTTTATTCGGATTTCGATTCTTGAATTCTTAGGAAGATCGACTCCGAATCCGTTAAATTTGTAATTTACCCTCTGAGTCTATCCTCAGGAACAGGCACCTCTGGTAGGATATTTGTTCAGAATGTGATATCTGCCTCCTGTGTGCAAATGCTTACATGTTCTAATTGTAACTTTTTGAGCTCGGACCTTATTTGTCTCGTTGTAAAAATGTGTTCTTGTGCTCTTCGTCGAACTAACCTGGAACAAGATTTAAGTTTAGGGCTATGGATCCGGTGGATTGTTCAGAGTTAGAATATCCTTTCTAACTTTGAAAGTCTTCGGATTTTTATTTGGATTTCGATTCTTGAATTCTTAGGAAGATCGACTCCGACTCCGTTCAATTTGTAATTTACCCTCTGAGTCTATCCTCAGGAATAGACACCTCTGGTAGGATACTTGTTCAGAATGTGATATCTGCCTCCTGTGTGCAAATGCTTACATGTTCTAATTGTAACTTTTCTGAGCTTGGACCTCATTTGCCTCGTTGTAAAAATGTGTTTTTGTGCTCTTCGTCGAACTAACCTGGAACAAGGGAGGAAAATTGGTGAGAGCAAACACATTAATTTTAGCATAAGGTGCTATGTCTTTTTCTTTTACTAAATGTTTACTTTGTAAATATTTTTTACTTTGTTACTTTGTAAATTCTACTTTTTATCTTGCGAATGCTCATCGTATTAACATTTTTTTAGTATCCAAGCTCTTACGCAGGCGGCCTCCCTCCCAAATTACCTAAATTTTGCATCCCGAATTTAGTTGTCAAATTGAGCTCCTACTTTTTAATTTTTAGTTTGTAATAAAGACAGTGGAAAATGAAAAACAATTTTTGAATTCAAAATAACAACAAAAGTCTGATTTCCATCCGATAAGTAAGTTTTTAGATCTACAGGGGGGGGGGGGAATTGTTTTCGCCCTGCAAGTTCTTATTATGGTTGTAGCAATGGTTATAACCTAGTTAAGAGCGATTGTGATATGGACTAGGACAGTAGTATAGATAAATTTCTTCCTGGAGAAGGGGGGGGGGGATTAAAACAATACATATGTGTGCGGTACCTGTGGGTGAAGATTTCTGGGAACGTTGTTCAGTGAAATCATGATATTTGTGTTAATCAATTATAATAATTAAATAATTTATTTTTTGGTGTTACATTAATTATTAGTCCATAATAATTAGTCCATAATTATCTAAGTTTGATGATTTAATTTGTGATAAATTTTAATTTATCATTATGAATAGCTTTCTATTATTTAGAGTTTGAAAAATTGGGAAGTACTAAGGAAACATGCCATTTTTGGAATAACTCATAAAATCACTTTACTCTAAAAAACTCAAGTCAACTGGCTATTTCCATAGTTCAAAGACTTGGATTAAATTGGATGAGATTAAGATCGTGAATGTTCCCATCTGTTTCGAAACTATACAGTATTTTTACTATTTTTTTTCCAGCCTCTGCATTTTCTTGTTCTCATTTCGATCATTTTTGATTCACTGATATCATCATTTCCATGATTTGCTTTTATTATTGTTTACTTAGAGTTTATTAAAGTTAGAAAAGTAGAGATTTATTCAAAATTTCTCAGCTATTGAGACACTACTTCCAGGATATCTCACTAGCCTTTTTCTACTTTTTCTAATTTCTAAAAATAAATTTGTAAAAAATATAGCCGGGTTCAAAAGAATTAAGAACGATTAGATAAAAACCGAAAATTATTTTGAAAGCAAGGTGATTAAAAAAAAGCACCAATTTGACAGGCTCGTTCAGCACTTCATCAACTAAGAAGCAACGCTTTGTCACTCCTGTAGATGCTGAGCATCGCCAATCCATTGAGTCTCGCTTATAATAATTACAATATCATGAGAAAAAGAAATACAGTTTGACTATCATTTATAAAAAACATAAGTAAAAATTAAATTGTTAGGTGAACTCCCCTCATTTTTTCTCTTCTGTTTTTAGAAGATATGTTTTGTTCTCTTTAAAGCTTCATCTAAATATCAATGACTCTAAATTAAAAAAAAAAGTGAACACAAACATCAGTATACTATTTTGTATAGCATTTACTGAATGTTTCTCACCTACCTAATTGAATTCCTGAGATATTGCTTTGTCCAATTGATGTTGAAAAGTTTATCTGTGGCGTAACAGTCGAGACGAGTAAAGTTCCGAAAATGCTCAAAAGATAGGAAATAATTGGGAAGATTGTTGCATATTTCAAAGTCTATAGCCGAATTCGGTCGTTGATTGTAGCTTCTTAACTTTTGTCTCCAGACTCCAAGATCATACTCCTTACTCTACATACAACAGCGATGCTGCCTAAAAGCTGTACTTGACAAGTGATCCGTAGAACTTCTGAGTCTTTGTAAATGACTTATTGTTTCATCTACATTCGCTTCCTCATTCCCCCGAGGGAAGAAGTGCTTGAAAGCCACACAAAACATTATTTTTTAACTTTTCTCTCCATCCTCCAAGCTTAGCATTTGAGGCCAAAAGGTTCCAGGACCCCTTGGACCCCCCCCCCCCACACCTGTCTACGCCACTGGGATATGATAGGGAGAAACGAGCAGTCCTAAAATCAAATTCACTCTTACTTCTTTATATTTTACCGTTGAAGCAATTGATGAACTTCAAAGGAATTTCTCTGATAAAAGGACTAAAGCCATAGATTGGTAAAGCAAATTTGGGCCATTTAATAACAAAAAAAACAAACAACATTTTGATACAATGACGGCTTTCTGCTACCATTAGTAGTAGTTTTTCTTAGATAATTGGTATAAAAATAGATAACGACCAACGAATCTTTTATGTCACTCTTTTTGTCAGACTTTTTTTTCTACTGTTAATTGACATGGCAAGTGAGCCGCTCAAATACCAAAAGTTGTCTGAGTGCCAATGCTATTGCAGGAGAAAAGGGTTTTTCTCCAATCACTCTCTCAAGAGTGTACGCTTCGCTTTTTTTCCTCATTTATTCATGTTGTTCGATACGCTTCGCTGCTAGTTTAGGAACAATATCAGGTTAAGGGAAGGGGAAAAAAAGAAAAAAAGCCCCTTTGGCTCGGGAGGATAATGTATTCCATACAGCTACAGTACTAATGATAACTCATTGATAGAAGAATGAAAAGTCACTGAAAAGCAAAATGGTAAAAAGCAATAAATTCAACTCAGGAGAGATATTTTACGATAGAGGTATGATGTAATAACTGGTGCTGCTATTCCCAAGTCAGTTTTCATCAGAATCTCGTCTAAGCTATGTTTGGCTTTCTATTCTTACATGAGAAACGTTTTTTTTATGTATTGTAAACTTATTTATCTTTTATTGAAAACACTGAACTTAGATTACAGGGGGTGAGAAGTATTTTTTTTTTTGGGGGGGGGGGAAGCTATGCACTATAATAAAGTTATTTAAAGATACGCATAAGCAGAAATTTGTCTGAGGGCCGGGGAGGCTAAACCTAGGGAATTTAAGGTCAATGAACCTACAATAATCTATTTTAAAGGGCAGTTTTGAAGGAGACTAAACCTAGAGAATCTAAGCACTATAAACATACCATAATCTTTTGAAGGGGTTGAAACGGGGGGGGGGGGACTAGGAACCAAATTAAAAAAAATGAGAACGTAGAGAAATCTGTAAAATTTGGAGATTTGGGAGAGGGGTATCGGTATGAAAGCCCCCTCTTCAATGTGTACCTGCCTGGTCCGGTAAAACAAAACAATATTAAATGAAAAATTATCTTGGAGGGGGTGGGGGCCCTATGCAGGATTCACATTGCCACCTTTTTTCTTGCGCTAAGTGGCTTACGCTACTGAGCTTAAGTAAATTGCGTTCACATTAACAGTTTGCCCATCACACTGAGGCTGGCCATAAGCTCGGTAAAGCAAGCTTTTCTCTGCATTATTTAACCCTGAAAAAAGAAGAGGAAAATAAATTTACTGTAATATATTTTTATTTCAAAATGGTAGACTCGGGAGAAAGAAAGGAAACATGTCATTTTGATTCGGACTCCAGCAGTGATGAAGATTTTCCTCTACTCGCTGTTACCCTGGATAAAGAGAAGCAAAAATTTTAAATTAGATTAGCCTTCGCTGGTACTCGGTTAGGTTTTCTAGGCTAGATGACCCTTGCCTTCAAAAAGTTTATTGTTAAATAATCTAAATCATCCGTGTTCTATTCATATCACTACCGATTTCTTATGTTGCTTAGGCTAAGGGAATTCCATACCTTTAATTACCACGCTATCTTGTCAATTATAAATTTGTTAGTTTGTGTTGCCAAACTATATAGAATCGGTTTGGTGGTTTACTATAACTTGTAAAGCTTGGATAAGAGATCCAAATTAACGGTAGAAAACTAAAAGCCTACACTTTCTTTCCCAGAAAGAAATTTTCTTTGTAAAGTTCAGGTAAGGGGCTCCCCAGAAACTATTCTTGCATACCTGCTTGGAAGACATTAAAAATTTGCTAAAAGGAAGTATTATTTGAGTAATTTAAGAGCTTTGGGAGTTTTCTGTTGTGCTAAAGGCTTTGATTGAAAACCTTGCCGACATGGGATGCATGTTATTTATGCTGTATGTACATTGAATAGATATCGCTTTTCTTAACATGTAGTAAGAAATTTTGCGTTTTCTTTATTTTAAACTAGCCTCTCATTAGCTTTTCGAACTGTTGACACTTTTAAGATCCCCTATAAGCCTTTACCAAAATTGCTTTGGGAGTTTTCTATGGTGCTGGGAAGGTTTGCTAATGGGCCCTTTGTCTTTGAGACGGTCAGCCGATGCCGAGACTCGCTAAATGATTTTTAAGGTACTTAATCCGCTTAAGAGTCTTAAATTGATATTTTTTTCAACTTTGTACTCTGCTATATCATGGTGCTTACGTGATATGGATCTTAGTGAAGCATTGTGAAAGTCCCGCTTAGTCAATGTGAAAGCAGCTTAATCTAAACGCTAATCATTTCACCAAAGTGTGTGTTTAAATTAGGATATTATTTAAATATTCTCTACTTATTTTATTGATTGACTAATTTGTTCTGTCTTTCAGTCTGTACACCGGTTGGTTTAGCTCATTTATTTACAGTAGTGAGTAATTTGCTTGTGAAGCCTTATTTCTTACGTGATCTGGACGATGATTTAAATGTTGCCAGATTTGAAATGGCCAATTTACAAAGAAAGTTAGCTGTTTATTATACTGACCTTAATTCGACTAAAGTGACACGATCTTCATTGAGTAAACAATTAATGAGCGGAATGCACTCTGTTTTTAATGAGCGTGGAACATATCTTGATGAATTGAAGAAGAAGATTAAGCTAGTCAAAGAAGATATTACAAGACTAGGTATTTATATTGTCTATTCTCCTTCTTTCACATGAAAACTTGTTAACAGCAAATAGACAGGAAAAGCCACTTTGGATATTAGGTTGATGATCTGCGTGTGATTGTGATATAAATTTCCGTTGTATACAGAAAATGTAGGCAGCAATTACATAACATGCATAACAAAAAAAAAAAAAAAAAAAAAAAAAAAAAAAAAAAAAAAAAAAAAAAAAAAAAAAAAAAAAAAAAAAAAAACGCTTGCTCAATTATCCTTGTTTAATGACGCTAATAACAACAACAAACTAAATGAACAGTATTTGCCCCAATGTGTTGGAATGATCCCAGAATTAGTTCAAACACTGTTGTGGTGAAAAAAGAGTGAAGTCTGCAGAGAGTCAAACTCACTCTAAGAAAAACAGGCTAAACGCTGTAGGCTAAGTGAAAAACGGCGAATAACGCGTTTAGAAATAATCCCTATAGATCTATTGAGAACCCAAGAATATAAAAGGGAATAGATGGAGAAAATCGATGCGGCTTGCTATGTTTCAGGGAATGGGCTATAGGCTCCACAAAAAAGTCTCCTAGGGATCTGTGAGCTGTGACCTGTTTCTGTCACCTAGCTCTAGGAAGTAGAACACTTGAATCTACCGCAACTTTCTAGACTCCAGAGAGCATAATTGTAAATATTGCATTTTAACTATTTTAATATACCTTTTCATTTTGATTTCATGTTTCTTTGAATCGTCAAGGAGTCATTTTGCCTTACTCATAGACAGAAAAAACATCTCACTGAGAAGTGATTAAAAATTACAAAAAGAAACGGGGAAATCGTATATAGATTAACCACATCTGAATTTCCTTGCTTAACTCTATTGAGGGGTTATTGGGCCTCCAGAAATTGTAATAATAGCTCCTAAAAAACTCCAACTTTTGGTAATGATTATTTTCGATAGGGGAAATGCCCATGAGAAGCCATATATTCACTCTTGCTCTTTACTGCTTATTCGTTTGAAGTTTTTTTTTATTAGCTGTGTACTGTAAAAATTGAAAATCTTCAAAAAGCGAATGGTTAATACTTTATTTAAAATTAGGGATATAAAATTTAAAGTATCATGTTGTTAATGAATAGAAAATGAATTCTCAATCAGCAGAAGAAAGCTTGTATTTCATGGAAATAGAAGCCGTTCCTCGAAGAAAAATTTGCTAATTTCGTTTGAATTTTTTTCAGCAGAATTGAACTTGCTTCTCTTTTTTCAGTGTACAGTTTGTTGAAAGTCAGTGCGAAACCAAGAGTCTTGGAATTGTTCTCGGAAATCAGAGTAGAAAATTGATTTTCCAAATGACTGGAAAATCATTTGGAGGATCAAAACTGGGTTTCTAGGGCTAATATTAACCTATAATAGAAGAAGATAAAAGAAGAATAAAAGAAGAAATAATAGAAGAAGTGGAACAGCCAGAAACTCACTTAGTTTATCCTGTGATACTCAACCCGGTGACTATTACTACTTAGTACTTAGTACTACTAGTGCCACTACTAGTACTAGTACGAATCTAGTAGTAATTAACTAGTACTACTAATAACAACTCAATGCAGCACAAAGTTGCCTGAGGCCAACACAAGGGGGAACACTGTTCCTCCACTCTAATATATTCAAAGCTTCTCTCGTCACTCCCTCCCATGAAGTTCCGATTTCCCGCAAATTCTTCTTTTCGACCTCTTCCCAGTGTACTGGGGAACGACCTGCTTTTCCTTTGGCTCTAGATGGATGGCCGACCTTATTTACTTACATCAATTGTGTTATGTTATATTAAATATAAAATTTATACTAAATGCATTTCAGAGGACTCCATGACTAATCACACATTTAAGGGGAGGTTGATCCACACACTCTGGGTTCATGCCTCAGAGACACATTTCCTCCACAACCCACCCTCCAGAAAAAGATCAACTATTTATTGGCTGGGGGGACCAATGATAAATCCCTGCCATCCTTGCCATATAATTTGGCAGTTGTCACAGTATTCCTTCCTCGAATATGTCCTCCAGCTAAACATACTCCTTGACACAACTACATGACTAACGTAAACATTAGCGAAAGAGGTTTAAATAGTTTTTGCTAGATAGTTTCGATCCATTTTTGAGATGATCTCAAGTGATGGAACAAAATATTGGAACAAAAACCTATTTGTTTGTCACACATAACAATACCGATGACGACAGTTTACTTTAGCTCAGTTCTCGGGAGCCGACATCAATCTCTTCCAATAGCAATCGCAAGAAGCTATGCATTTTTGTATTTCCTTTTCAATTGTTGTTTTATTGCATTCATTTTTACTGAAGAAAAAGAAGACAAGCAAAAAGACGCTCTTACCCGAGCACTAAAACCACAGAGAATAGCGAACCAGAAATGACACAGAGCAAATGCAAAATAATTATAGAAAATATATCGTAAAAATTGTAACTTTTAATAGTCAAAATAATTTCCAATGATTATCAAAAATTGTAAATATTATCTAAATATGTTTTCGTATTTGCTTTGCGAAACTACTTTTCTATAATGCTTATTTTTACTGAAAAAAATGTTATGTATCTTCATTTTCTAATATACAATTTACTGTATTTTTTTCCTTTAATCAAGGAGAGAGATGGCTTCCCAGAGGCTGTTTAGGGGGAGGGGTAAAGGGAGAACTTGTAGCTGCAGAAATTTTAGGGGTGCAAAATTTCAAATAAATATTCTAACATTTATGGTCATTCTGTAATTTTTGACATTTTATTTTTATCAAAATAAAGTAGAGGCGCAGTCGACAGTAAGTATAAGCAAATTGAATCCGAAATTTTTATTTTTTCCATATCTTTTTGCACCTAAGGTAAGAAAAGTCAGATTTAAACAGACTAAAATTTTTGTTAATAAATGAAAATTTTGTTAATAAATGAAAATTTTGTTCAAATTTGACCTGGCAATGTTTGGGAGACTGGAGGGAGGGTCACTAATCAGGATTTATCTCTGGGCGCAAGAGAGGCTTGAACCGCCACTGTGGCTTCCAGTCATATCTTTGCCTTTTTTTCTGAGGAGAGAGTAGAGCGAAGATTTTGAAACGGCACTCTCTTGACTAGTTAGATAGCTTCTATTTAAGTTTTATCGCTTATATATTGTTGTTATCTTCCTTTTAGTTCTTATGTTTTGACGGTTTTCCAATGAATTCTACAACACGAAAATGAAGAGAAAATATAATACAGCGACCAATAGCCATAACGTGACCAAAAAAGGGCCAATATTTCCGGCTGTACCGCTCAAACATGTAAAATCAGAGCGTTGTCAATCAACGGTATTATTTTTCGGTCTTGAATTCACACGAGGCATGCATGGAGGGAGGGTAGGATCTTTTGGCCCCAACCTAATACCTAACATTTTATAATTTTTACAAGCTTTCACATATTGTTCGTGTTATCTGTATCTTTTTTGATGATACTATGTCAAGCTTTCTGAAATCATTCCTGCTTTTATACCTAATTTGAGCAACAATGTTCCTCTTTGAACGCTAAACGGCTAGCTCATAGAGATACAGTAAAAACTCGGGAGTTATTTGAATTTGTCGGTAGAGTTTAACAGAAGTGCAATGGATGAAGTACAAACCACAATAATGGATGCGCATGACTGAACAGAAAAAAACTGTGTTAAATGGGTCTTAATGATTCTGTCAACAAGATAGATTTCTACAGATAAGATCTCTCAAGCATTTCAACGGGCCTGGATGACGCATCAGAACAGATTGTTGTAAACGCGTCATTTAAGTCAAAGTGTTCAGTTTGTCTTTTTGTTTGTAATAACTTTAATGTCTATTGATTGCTCTGCTTCTGTTAATTAAATACAGGAGCCTTCATTTCTTTTTCTTTTTCAGAGAAGCACAAAAAGTCTGGACGAATAACAAGAAACCTATTCTATCCCCTTGCGATGATTGGTTTGTTTACTGTTACAACAGTTACCATTCTGCTCGTTACATTAAACACCTTGCAATTATTGGTTGGAATTAAATCTCTTCCTCAGTCTACTCAGGTACAGTATAGCAGATTATTAATCAATATATCCCCCCCCCCCCAAAAAAAATAGACTTCATAAAATTTCGGTTTAAAATTTTGGTGGTTTAGACACTCCCGTTGATTCATTAAAGTGAATATCTATTATCGTACATTAAAAAAAAAAACAAAACAATTTAAATTATAAAGACTGCAAAGGATATTTCATGCGATTTCCAAATTCAAATACTTGTTGTAAAAAAATTGTGATTCCCCCCAAAAAGGAGGGGGTGGGGTTTGAGGAAACGGAGAGGACTCCGAAGGGAGTTAGAGCCATCATTAGCCTACGAAAAACTGTAAATTTATTTGACTGCTTTCATATCATCAATTTTCTTTTCACGTAGCTTTTTCCTCTTTTTTAAATTTGATGATCCCTCAAATCGTACTAAGAAGAAATCCAAAACATTGTAAAATCTAAAAAATCTTCTTTTAAGAGAGTAAAAATTTTGTTGACTTTCAGATTCGCTAACTAACTTGAAAAAAAGAGTGAAAACATATTGTCAGAGAGCCCTTCCCCCTTCACGTAGAGTCCCTTCCCTCCCCCCTTCATGCACCGGAATAACCCTTATTGTACCCTATCCCATTTACTAGAACTGCCAGCTTTTGCAAAGAGCATAGTTTACGTAGACTGGAAATGTCTCTTGTGGTGAGACACTATTGGATACCCCCATATTCTATGTGGCTCAGATTTTTTTTGTCCATAGAATAGACTGCTTAACCTAGTAGTTCCAAACTCAGCTCTGGCATAGGAGTATAATTTAGGCATTTGCCCAGCAGCTGTGTCAAGTTTTGTTTCTTGTAGTTCCTGCAATATAACCAAAAAGACACTTGTATTTAGCCCTAAAAGGGCTAAATATAGCCCTAACATTTGTTAGGGCTGTTTTTAGGCCCTAAAAATTGTTTCAACTTTTTCGTGTAGTTGCTGCAGTTTAACTAAAAAAGACTTTTACAATTAGCTATTTACCCATAGAATTTTTTCAAGTTATTTTTTGTAGTTCCGGCTGTTTTACTGAAAAATAAGTTTATATTTAGCCATTTGCCCAAATCACTATTTCAGGTTTTCTCCGTCTTTTTTTTTTATTTCCTGCACTTTTTTCTTCATTTTTTATTATAAACATAAAAAAAAGGTTGAAGTATGATTTGAACTAACAAGGGTTCAGTTGTGAAAAAAGATCTTTTTGAAGACATTTCCGTAGGACAGGCCAAGGTGAAAAAAATCCATTTTATGCCGATAAAAAAAGTTCAAACAGGGATAATAGACAGTGATAAATTTCACAAAAAATACTAGATATTTTGGTCACATAAGCAGTAACCGTCGTTTTTAATAAGGTGATTAAAGTCTTGAAATGTAAACTTCGTTCAAAATTTTCTTCCTTAAAAGTGCCTAAATGTAGATTGAATTTTAGTGAAGGTGGCACAATTCTCATCTTCTTACACTGTAGAAGAAAATCCTGTTGGCTGATAACATTTGTATGTTTCTTATGGCTGCTTATATTTTTATAAACTTCTTTGGTCAAATTATCTCCATAAATATGACGTAGATAATTTCGAAGACCACACTGCCTTTCCATGACCATAAATTGGTCACTGCATATGTGACCGAAATATCTAGTATTTTTTTGTGAATTTTATCACTGTCTATTAAAAGGATGCATCCCTATTCGAACTTTTTATTTATCGTCATGGAAAGGCAGTGTAGTCTTCGAAATTATCTACGTCTATTTGATGCTTTCGAAGTTTTTCTTCTGCAAAATGAACTGTTAATCAATTAGAGTAATAGATCTTAGTTTTTTTTGTAGGTTTTAATGCTAAAGACTTGATTTGCTTTTAACCGTTTATTATCGTAATAAACTCGCTAATAGTAAGGATTAATGCCCCAGAATGAAGAAAAAAAAAATCGAAAGGAAATAAGAAAGGTCCCATGCTCAAAACACACTGTACATGTTCAAAAACAAGCCTAAAACAAAGGCTATGGACCTTATTTCTATCTGGTAAGTGGTATCGTATAAGCCAGTGGTTCTCAAACTTATTTAGACACTGTATCCCTTTTTACCCACAAAACATTTTAGGCACCCCTTCTCAGTTACCAGCACTAAGTAAACTATAGCTAAAATATAAATATAATTGCCAGTCCTAGAGTTAAAGGGTTGTTTTTTTTTTCATTGGTCGGCCGCGTACCCCCTAAAAATTTGTGCTTACCCCTAAGGGGTACGTGTAACACAGTTTGAGAACCGGTTCTGTACATTTTTTGTCACTTTGCTCCTCTGTTTATTTTACAAAGGTGATTGATTTGGCATGTGAATGGCTCAAATCAGACTCGAAATTAGTTCGAAAAATATTACCTAAGAAATTTGCATATCCTGAAATTCCCTTAATCTCATCGCTAATTTTTGTTTACCCAGTGTGCTTTTTTTTTCAGGAGCAATTTGCATTGGGGATAAGTTCGTTGTCGGTCCTCGGATCTACTGGTGCCTACCTTGAAGTCCTTATAATATTTTATTTGATGGCTACCACTTTAGTTGGATTATATACATTGCCTTTGATCAAGAAAATTCGACCAAGGAAAATGAACACGCCTATAACCCACATCATATTGGACTGTGGTTTTGTTTTAATTCTTAGCTCTGCCTTGCCACTTCTTGCCAGAACCCTAGGTAACTTCCCAGTTTATTCGCTGAATCAAATTAAAGGGTAAAGTTTTTAAGTTTAAGAGTCATTTTGAGGTTTTGTTTCAGAAAAATTATGTGTGAAAAATTATGTAAACAAAAAAGCACAACTTAATTTAAATCATATCTCCTCCAAAACAAACAAAACTAAAATTCATACTTACTTAGTAATTTTTCTTTCAATTTCCCTTGAAAATCACTAAAGTTTTCTATCTTCTTCATATGATTTTCTAAAAATTCCAAACTCTTAGGAATTGGGTTTAAAAAACGAAGAAAAAATGTGAAGGAAATTTAAAGCTTTTGCCAAAATAAAAATATAAATAAATGTTATCATGAATTTAAATCTATTAAAATTAGAAAATGGTGGAATCTTTTACAACTTTAAAAAACGACACTTCTATCAGAAAAGAAATTCTAGTCTCTTCGTGACATTCTTGCCGGCACCTATTTAGTATATGTTATACTTTTTTAAATGTCTATAATTTTTCCTACGCGTCTGGGGGATTGAGGGTACCCCCCTCTACGAGTACCCATGGCTTTTAGCGAGAAAATAGCTGCTAGTAACTCAACCCTACAATTTAAATTGAAAACTACGGGTTATAAAAGTTTTATTTCGCTGAGTACAATAAAACAGCTAAGTATTCTAAGGGGCAATTAAAGCTTTTGCTAAAGAAGTATAATGTATTTTAATCTCTAAAAATAGTTTGTTTGCCATTTTACGCTAATCGTATAGGACAAATTTGTCGTTAGAACCAAAAGCTATTCGAGAAGCCATAAATTCACAGAAGTCCAGGGTTCAGGGGTGTTTAAAACATCAAAAAAGAGAAGATTTTGGCCGTATATTTCTGATTTCGTGGAATGGAGAATTGTCCCACGCCCCTTTGTATGTATCAATACGAAGAAGAACCGTTAAAATTTTTGCTAACCATTTGGGATTAAGTGTAGATAAATAGGTTGCAAAGATGACAGGTAATATTTTACGAGATCAGGAGATGCAGGTTTGGCAGTATGAAAGGAGCCTTCCTGATTCCCTGCGCGTCTACACGTTGGTGAAGGAGACATAGGATGAGGGGGTTTTGTTTAAGGGGAATTTAAAAAAGGAGGAGTTGAAGTATATTATTGAATTAAGGGGGGAATAGTTTACCGCTTGGGGTAAGATGGAAGTATTTAGGAAGGGGGGGGGGGATCGCAGGATCGCTCTTACTTTTCCTTGATGTGTGGAAGTATGGATGAGAGTTTGGTCATGTGATATATGAGTTTGAAGAATTTAGTGACTTGAGGAATGAAGTGAATTGAAAGTGTAGTTTTGATGATAGATGGCTGGTGAATGTAAGGAGGGGTGAATGTTTTGCAAGCGTTAAAAATTTAGGACCATTTCTCGGGCTGGCATTGGAGCACATAAGTAGATATTTGTGATTTGTGTTTTTTTTTTGTTTATGTTATGTAATATTAATGTTATGTTTATGATTGGTAATGTCAATTATTTAAAAGTAAATTTTCTTTTTGTTTTGTATTGCCATGGCCCTAGCGCTTTTAGCGCAATAAAACTTACTTACTTACATATTTCCTGCAATAGCGTGAAAATGGGCTTTTTAAGCTAGACACACCATACATGGTTGCTGATCCTCTTGTATTGGTTGAATATCTGTTGTATTACAAGTTTTCTCCTTCTTGATCTCTTTTATTATATTTGGTCTGCCAGGTAAAGCAGGATTTTCGAAGCTAATCTCCGGCAAGACCTTTAGAGCTAGACTTACGCGAGGTTTCATGTAGTTTCAGTGTAAAATTGATCCAAAAGGTGTATATTATTGAATAGTTAATTTTTGAATTATTTAAATTAACTGTATAAAAATTTAGTTTAGAAATTTAGAAGTATGAATAATTAACAGGTCGCACTGTTAAACTCAAGAAGTGAAAGCGAGAAAATGGAACTTCAAAATTATTTTTAATTTTGTAATTAACTAGTTTAAATTGAGTTTCAATTATCTAGTTTAGATTGAATTTCAGAAACATAATTTTTGTAATGCATTTGGACATAAGAAGCTATTGTATCTATCTTGATTAAAAACTGAGTATTTGCTGTACGTTCCTATGGAACTTCGTGTCTTCAAATTGTATCTGGTCAAAACTTTTTTCTAAGAGAACGTGTTTTGACCTTGGATGTCTTATTTGCTCTAAAGTCTTTTGCAAATGTGCCAAGAGCTCTCTATTATTTTTACAAAATTTTTGTTTCAGAAAAAAATCTCAGAGATTAGGTGCCTTTTGAAATTTACCTATGTCCGCGCAAAAGAATAAAGATATCTTAATTATTCTTCAATTTTTTTAGTTGGATTATCGGTATTTAGACATTAAATTATTCTGGTATTGCATTTAATTGTATTTAAGTCTTTTTTTATTTCAGGGATCACAAATTTTGATTTACTTGGTGATTTTGGCCGCATTCGATGGCTGGGAAATTTTTACATTATTCTTGCCTATAATATTCTATTTGCAGTTCTTAGTGGATTGTGTATTGCCAAGACATTTACAGTGAAGGTTCGGAAGGAACTATTTTTAAGGTTCGTTCGGTTTTTTTTAGACTTCGCCAAAAAAAAAAAAAAAAAAAAAAACAAAAACGATTGCTTTGCTAAAAAACGATTTTGTTCCAATGCTCAGTCGTAAAACATTCCGATGATCCTATCTAAGGTGATATCCATTGTGAAACATCCTATCCAAGGTAACGGTCCCACTGACAGACTCCCCATAACAAATTTCTCACTTCCTTATCTTGTAACGAAAGGACTTCGAACTTTTGGAAAAATTTCCACTATGTCAACCCTGCTGTGTTGACTCTGGCTGTTATGACCTTTGAATACTGTGTTGACCTTTGAAATAAATTGAAAATAAAATTTAGTTGTGCTAATCTAGTAGATAAAGATTTACTTTAATTTATACTTATAAAATAAATATTTCATAAGTATAATATTTATACTTATTAATCAATACTTATAAAATAAATCCATATTTTTCTGGATTTTGTCAAATATTTGGCTTAGAAAATGGTGAATGAATTTTGTTGCCCATTACAAATAGACATAAATGTCCGATAACGAAACCAAAAAAAATCAACAGCAAAGGCACTGGCTATTGTGAGCTAGTAGCTTAACAATGACTATGCTTGTGATCTGGTGAAGCAGTAAACGGGCACACTCATTCTATAATAAGCACAAATTATCATGCAGATTGCACATTATTATATTCGAGGTAAGTTTCTATTATACTATTTTATTATATTACTATATATTTTTTTCATTTTATCTATTTATTTATAGAGTATTATTTATATTATTACTGTAATACTACTACTACTACTACTACTACTAACAACTCACCGCAGCACCAAGCCGCCCTGAGGCCAACACAGCTACGCACGCTCCTCCTCCATCCCAATCTATTCAAAGCCTCCCTTTTTACACCCGCCCACGAAGTTCCCATTTCCTTTAAATCTTTCTTTATGACGTCCTCCCACCCCAGACGGGGACGACCTGCTTTCCGTTTAGCCCTAGATGGTTGGCCGAAAAGAACAATCTTTGGCAATATGTCATCCTTCATCCGCACAACGTGCCCTAACCACCTCAACCTTTCTTTCATTATAGCCCTAGAGAGCGGTATTGAACCACATTTTTAGTATAGCCTATTGTTTGAAATACAGTCAGTCAGCCGGGTACTCAGAACAATCCTTAAGCAATTTCTCTGGAAAACATCTAGAAAATCTTCATCCGCTTTTCGGAGCGTCCATGCTTCAGAGCCATATTTGACCACTGTCATCACTGTAGCTTCTAATATTCTAATCTTGGTTTGCAGACTTATCTTCCTATTCTTCCTGACCTTTTTTAACTGTGAAAAAACACCCTGAGCCTTGGCTATTCTATTTTTAACATCTTCCTGCTCCCACCATCTTTACTAATAATACTACCAAGGTAAGTGAAGCTGCCCACCTGATCAATCTTTTCATTACCCAACGTCACCTTTTTCATCGTCACTTATTCCTAGCCTTAGTGACTTAGTCTTCCTAACATTAATTTTCAAACTAATTCTAGCACCCTGAACTCGCAAAACCTCTAAAACTTCATTCATTTTGCTCACACTTTCATCTAGGATGCTTAAATCATCAGCATAATCCAAGTCCAGGAGACTTTTTCCTCCCCATTTGATTCCGTGGTCTCCCATTGCCTTTCCTGTGCTCCTTAAAACAAAGTCCATCAAAATAATCTATATAAAGGGGGATAGGACACAACCCTGCTTAACTCCTGATTTAATACAAAACCAGCTGCTAACCTCATTTCCTACCTTAACCGCAGCAGTGTTATTCTCGTACATAGCACTAATCACTTTAATGTATTTGTCTGGTATACCGTACAAGGATAAAACCTTTACTAAAGCTCTTCTATCAACAGAGTCGAACGCTTGCTCATAACCTATGAAACTGAGGACCAAAGGTGTTTGAAAACTCATGCACTTCTCAATTATTAGCCTAAGAGTGAAAATTTGGTCGACACATCCTCTACCTTTTCTAAAACGGCACTGCTCTTCTCTTAAAACTTTGTCTACGTCATCTCTCAGTCTAAAAAGTGTCATATTACTAAGTAATTTGCTACCTACAGAGACCAGACTAATGCCTCGATAATTATCACACTCACTTTTATCACCTTTCTTATAAAGTGGCTTAATTAAGGTTTTCCTAAAATCGTTAGGTACTTCCCCTTTTTCAAAAATCATATTCATAATCTTCAATAGCTTATTTCTAACCTCAGAGTCACCATATTTAAGAAACTCATTTACCACCCTATCAGCACCTGGAGCCTTATTATTCTTTAATCATTTTAGTCCTGTTGCTAATTCCTCCTCACAAAACAAATCTTCCTTCACATCCAAGGTATCACAAACTTTTTCATTTTCCTCTATATTTTTTCCTGCAACTCTATCTCGGTTAAGCAAGTTCTCAAAATGTTCGGCCCATCTCTCTTTAGTTTTTTCCTTATCGCTAATTGCGACCCCATTCCTATCTTTAACTGGGACAAGTCCGGATTGACTACTCCCTCTCAATTTGTTAACGTGCCAGTACAATATTTTACTATTATGCCGTCCAGCTGCATCTTCCAGATCCTCGGCAATTTTATCCATGGCCTCCACTTCACACCTCCTTAGTTCATATTTTAATGCTTTCTCCACTTTCTTTACATTGCTTTTGTTTTCATACGATCTATCACTCAGATAATTCTTGTACAAGTCCTTTCTCCTTTCTATTAAGCATAAAGCTTTTTCACTAATATTCTTAGCTGCAGTTCTAGCTTTCTTCCCTAATACACCTTCCGCAACTTCACAAATTATTTTTCTAAAATTATTCCAACCATCTTCCACATTATCAAATTTTAAACTCTTAAGTTTAGTATTCAACTGTTCCTGTAAAGTTTCTCTCAAATTCTCATCCTGGAGTCTACCAACATCATAACTTCCCGGGAGGTAGTTACCCTTCCGATATTTCAGCTTTGAATTGACCCTTGACACTACTAGATGGTGATCTTTACTTTAAACATCAATAACAGCACTCCTATATACCCTAGTATCTTGTATTGATCCTGCCAGTCTTCGGTTTACTATAATATAATCAATAAGGTTTGCTGTCTTACCATCACGTGAATACCATGTTAGCTTATGAGCCATTTTATGACCAAACACCGTATTGGTTATAACTAGATTGTTATACCTACAAAATTGCAAAAGTCTGTTTCCATTACTGTTTTCTTTTCCTACACCAAATTTACCTAGGCTGGGATACCATCTATCCCCATTTCTACCAACCTGGGCGTTAAAATCTCCCAGTAATATCATCATGTTTCTACCTGGGACCTTGTCTATTTGCTCCTGTAACTGTAAGTAAAATTCATCTGAGTCACTAGTATTTCCGTCAGTCGGTTCTACAGGGGCGTATACTACTATAACTGATACCCTGAACTTTCTAGTCATAAAACGAGCAATTAGTATTCTATTATTAATACCTTCCCAGCCTAAACAAGACTTAGCAGCTTCCTTATTCATCATCAGCCCTACTCCCTGTCTATGTACATAAGGTCTTATAAATTATAGATTTTACTACTATGTTTTAGAGGTGATACAGTCTAAGTATGTTTCGCATTATTATAGAAAAGAGATCTCATGTGCTTCTTATCATTATCTCTAAAAATAATCCATAATGCTGAATATGTTAGCACATGGGGGATAAACACGCATTATGACTGCTCTAACAAATACTACAGTTATGATGTTTAAAGCACCATATTACTTACGAGCCTTCTCATCATAATTTTTGGGTCATCATAGATTGGCTTCATGTTATGGCTGATAGGGATTTCAGGGTAGGTCAACGATTTGAAAAAAAAAATCACCTGATCACTAAACTTGACCTCGAATGAAGCATCATCATGACTCATGGGATCAAAAACGAGCGAAACTCGTTTACTAGCCTTAAATGATAATCATGAAAATTCTTATCTCTGGTGATATATAATAAGATTTGCAATGAACTTTAGATTGTCTTTGATCATCCTTCTTTGGATACTTAAGTTCATCATCGTAGTTCAGGGCAGTGTTTTCCCTTTAATGATTCCCCCCCCCTAAAGTAAGAATAAGGCTCTTATGAGAAATATTTTCGAACTGTAGTCGCAGTTCTAAGCCCCACTCGCGATAAAAAGAAAATAGAGATAGATGTCGCCTTATTGGTAAATGAAAGGACACTTAATTCAAATAACGTTCTGAAATGGTGTTTTTTGAAGATCTTTTGCTCGAATAGCTTATTTTTTTGCTATACATATTTGCTAACACTACACACTGACTTTCCTTTGCAGGTTACAGGCACTGGTCAGTGTCTTTAGAAGATCGTCTAAAGAAGACTAAAGATCAAGAGGTGTTTCATTGAATGTCCAAGATTTCTCAAAATTTTCTGTGATTTTCATTTAATTAGTATTTGATGTATGGCTTTAGTGTTGATGGTATTGTAGTCTTGTACGAAAAAGGACTAGTGATGAACAGAGTGAAAAAGAAAGAAGCTAGTCTTCTTAGTAGGTTGTTGGAATTTAGAAATCAGAGCTCATTCGAACAAATAATAGCACCGACTTCCTTAAGTGTACCCAGGGGAAATTGCCCTAAGATTGGATGGAATAACCCTTGTAAATATTAAAGAATTCTCGTCTAACGATGTACTTTTTCTTGTTTTTTTTACCCTGCGCTCCTTCAGGAGATCGGGAAATACTCTGGTTCAACCCCCTCCCTGCTCACAGAGTAGGATCTATGTGGAGCTTAGAATAGAACACATAGTAGTCGTTCAGAGAGCTCTGTCTTTAAATTATCCAATCTCTTACTAACCTATCATAGAGGACACTGAATAAGTTAATTCAAGTTTATTAACTGGTATGCCTAAATAACTGGTATATTTAGGATTGCCTCTTTTCTTCATAAGATTTCTCTGTTTACATTGACAATTGAACGGGCCATTAGAAAAAGCATATTTTTTTTTCCCGAAAACTGAAACGTCTATTTTACTCTTGAACTAGCTGATAACAAAATAAACGTTCAATTGTCAGGTTAAATAGAGAAATCTTATGAAGAAAAGACGCAATCCGGAACATATCAGCAAATTAAGGAAAACTTCGACAGTGTGAATGTCATAATCATTGTTTATAAAATGGTTAAAACGTTGAATTCCGAACCTGTAATGAAATTTTCAGTGCGGCCTCATGCCCCTTACGTTTGTCTGTAAATATAGCAATCATCATTTTAAGATGATGGTTATTAGGTCGGTGCAACCTATAGAAGAACCAACCCTGGCTCAGAATAAGCAAAAGTTCAAAAATAGGTTTTGAAAAAAAAAACTTAGTAACAATAAAAATAGAATTTAAAGCTGGTTGAGGAATGCTAAACATTATTCCGATTATTGTTGAAATAAGGCGGATATTCTGGCTTAAGAGCCCGAATACCCTCCTTGGAAATGGTGGGATCGAAATGAAAAGTGCACAGTTCGAATCACCGTGGTCAAAAACCCTTTACAGAAGAATTAAGAGTCGCACACCTTGAACAACAAGGAAAATATTTTTTTGCATAGGTAGGACTGTGTCCATATTTTTCCCCAGTGATGATGATATCGAACCAGCAATCATAGCATGTTAGAAGAAGGCTTGTTTGAAGGAAATCCACAATATCTAATACCATTTTTTAACACTTCCAAAAAGGAGGTTTTTCAATGAAAAGTAACGAGCCACATTAAGCCTACGACGAGCAGAAATAAAGTCAAATACTAATTCAATTGTAAAACAATAATAAATCACCATGAACAAATAAACCACACCCACAACGAAGAAGAAGTACAATAAATAATAAGGTGAAACTTAAAACGAACTGAAACTACCACAAGCAGCCGTGGGGCTAACTCCCTTTATGCCTAATGAAAACCAGAATGTCGTTTGCCCTTTACTGAAAACAATTTTTATTTCGAGTTGTATGTTTGTATTGGTCATAATAATGACAAAAAAAGAATGAAAATCACTATAATAACCAAGACTACTGAAAGAAACTAATGAAATATAGATCGTTAATCTAATTTTCATTGACATTCATTCTTGAACGTCAGAGCAATTTTGGATTTATTAAAATTGTGAAAGAGAAAAGGTCTAAAATAAATTTTATTTTCAATAATGTGTAAATGACTTTGTGGTCTTTACAAGACGGTTAAATCTACTCCTGTTTGGGTTAGTTTCATTTTTTTTTAAGTTTGACTTAATTATTTTTTGTGATTTCTCTTCGTTTCGGGTCTGGTTTATTTATTCATAGCGATTTATGGTTGTTGTAAGTTTGAATTAATAAAAAAAAAAACTTTCCGAAAAAGAAGTTTTTCAAAGAAAAGTAAAGGCCATTTTAAACTTAAGATCAGCTGATACAAATACCTGTTAAAATTCAAACTCAAAATGACCAGAAATTACTATTAAAGAATAAATGAAATCCAAAACGAACAGAAATTGAATAAATAATCATAGCAAAAAAAATATACAACTAATAATATAAATGAATAAATAAATCTTAACTGAGTAATGCTTAAATTGAATATGCAAATCAAGCTTGAAACGAGCAAAAATCACTGCAAACAAGAGTTTGAGTATCGCCTCCTTCTCTCACTGTAAAAGTCTAAAACCTACAGCGTCATTGGCGCTTTTCTGAAAACTATATGTGTCTTGAACAGTCTTGGAAAGTATGAACAAACTCAAAACGAACAGAAATTATTCCGTATATGAAGGGTTTCCCCCCTCCTCAATACCTTGCTCTTTACGCTAAAGCTTGACTCTTTGTCCCAATTTTAAGAACTGCTACTGAAACAAAGGGGCCGTTTAATTAGAATAGGTAGCTTTTTTAAAAGTGATGAAAGCTTCAGCGTAAAGAACAAAGTATTGAGGAGGGGGAAACCCTTCATATACGGAATAATTTCTATTTGTTTTGAGTTTTAATGCTGCTCCTTACTTTCATAAAGAAAAAAACCTGTTGTTTTATTTAATAAGAAAAAGAATCTACTGGGTCATAAGTAATGAAGACTTTGAGTAAAAAATGATTCGTTCATAGTTTGTCAGTAATGCAGGAAAATAAATTAATTATAATAGAAAATAAATAACTTATGTTTTTGTTAAAATATCGAAACACTTTTTTTACATTTCGGGTAAAGCGACTTTTGAACCAGTGTTTATATTTTTTCAATTAGAACTGTTTCTGATATAGCTCATTGTGTTGTAAACCTGGCATTATAAGGAATAAATTTTCGTTCGTGATGCCCGGGTTACAATACAGATATGCTTGTTGATAAAATAAAGATTAGGCACGACTACAGGGCCAATGGCGAGTGCTGTTCGTAATTTCTCCTGTTGAACATTGTTCCACTTTGTAAAATAAAATATATGACTGGCCAATCAAAGACAAGATTTAAGTTATGTTTTTTTTTTTTAACTAGAAAAGATGGAAGATTGAAACATTAGTTTTTTTTTATTTGTAACAGGAATCTGATAAATGTTACAATGATATCGTATCAATAAAGAATAATTGTGAACAAATTAGTGTTATAAAAGCTTGCCCAACTAATTGCTTTTCATTTTAATTTGGCGCTTCTGAAATGCATGTGTGATAGTCAAAACAAGAAAAAAAAATTTTTTTCTTCATTAAAGTTAGTTTTTTTTTCATCGACTGGTATGATTATAATACGGCGTAACCATAAAAGCGGTTATGTCTTCATTATGTTAATATCTTCGTTATGGCTTTTCAGGCGCACTCGCCAAGGATTTTGTCTTTTTCTGGCAGCTCCTGTCTCACACGGTGCTTTCTAAGTCTCAAAAGTCAAATCATATTTTAAAGGAAAGGTCAAACTGGGTGATCAAAAAGCTGTTATAACTTGGCCGACTTCGCTTGAAAAAAGCCGCAATGAAGATAGGACCTATCACTTTGACCTTAACTGGTTTAAACCGAGGCGTTATTTTTCAACTTGAAATTTGAACGAACCGAATTACCAAATTGTATTTTACAACAAAAACAACCTTATACTTAAAAGGAAGAGGGTGAAATCCCGATCCGCACGCTGTGGGATAAGAAAATTTTCACATGACACTTTAGAAATACTGCATGGCGATCCTTACAATTTAGCTTATTACGACTAAGTAGCCTATTTGTAATAAATTTAGTTTAGACGTAAAAAGGAAGAAAACCGCGAATCGAGGTTTTAAGTTTCAAAACCAGTTGCAAATTAGATTTTTACTGTTAAAGTATCTAATTTGTAGCCGTAAGTTCCAGATATATTTCTAAAGTATTTATGTACTTCTTTAGAATCGCTGACAAACTTATAAGAGAGAAGATTACAATTATTCCTGGAAACCAAGAATCATCTAGCAAGTATATTCAGGAGCCGTTTAGAAGTGAAATGGATCTTCAGAACTCCCTCAGACCATATTTTTACTCGCTCTTTTTTTTTTATTTTACCTCGTTGCACATGCAGCTGCAGCCATGACATATATATATATATATATATATATATATATATATATATATATATATATATATATATATATATATATATATATATATATATATATATATATATATATTATATATATATATATATATATATATATATATATATATATATATATATATATATATATATATATATATATATGAATTTTGTGAAAACCTCCTCGATAAACTAACAGCAAAAGGCATTTTTGTTGCAAATTGGTGATAAATATGGAAAATCGTAATATTAGGGGGACTCCCGGCCAATTTGGGTTTGTGCCGGATTTTTACACTTTAATTTTATTTCTTATTTGGCTTTAAAGGTAATACAACATCCGAATCAACGGTAGCAAACTTTCTTTGTGTCAAATTTAGAGCTTCGCTTGTTCCAAATATGGCATAAATGCTGGCTCCCATGATGTAAACAGCTCCAGTGATGTAAAATACAATGAGCCATTCTTCACGTGTTCCCTAGAAGAGAAATAATCTTCATTTTAGGTGCATATTAAACAGGGACAGACAGAGGAGCTGGTTTGTTCTTCCCAAAACGAAGCCTTTTCCATTTCTAAGTTATTCTGTCCCTTTTCTAATGTGTTGGGCTAGACAAAGAAAATTCTTGAATTTAGCCAGGATATTAGCCGTCAAGGGGAAAATCGTTTCCTTGGTCGAAATCAGTGTTGATGTGAATTTTCAGCCGCAGATGATATAATGGCTATCCAATACAAAAATGGTCACCCACGTTAGTTACAAATACGAATCTTTTTTAAATGGGATTGATTTGCTGCTTCATGGAATTCTACAAAGCATTCTACCCAACCACAATATTTCGAGTTGGTATGTACATAGATAAAAGCTTAGAAAGAAGGAAAAGCTTACACAATTAATTTATTTTATCTCTAGATTAGGCATTTTTTCGCTTTGTATTCTGTTTCTGTGTGCTTTGTAATTTGTTCTGTTGGTGATTTCCTTGTCTTTTTATTAGTTTTTGTGTTTATTGGTGTGTATTTGTTTGTCTTGTCTTTTATAAGTTTTTGTACTTCGAAAGCCCAAGGGGCTTATGATCTATCTATCTATCTATATTGTTTGAGTTGGTCAAAAGTGAGAATTGCAATTAGCTCCAAGTGAAACAGGCTCAACTAATTCAATATAAAAAGATTCTACCGGCTAAGCTCTAATTGACTTTGAAGTTCGATACTCTATAATAATTCAACGCAATAGATTCTTAAAAATAAAAGTAGCTTTCATGTGTTTTTCTCCTTGAGTCATCATATAGATCAGCTGTCTTTAAAAAATTGAAGAAAGGCTCATCCAAATACAGAATACGAGCTTTAATGCCCTTTAAAGGACAGAAATCGATCGAAGGGGAAGTTACCGCCTCTTTTGTGCCTCAAGGGCTCTGTAGCCCAAACTGGATCCAAGTGAATATTTTAAGATTCACGTTTTAAGTAGAACAGGAAAAATTGAAAATTTCTTGACTCTGACAGAAAAATAAGCATAGCCCCAGGATTACCCTGTTTTATATAATCATCATATATATAATGACCTCAAGGGGGGAAATGCATGGAAGAAACGTCGTTCTTTACCAAGTCAAGACTTTGCGTTGAATTTTTAGAGTTTTGGACGTCAACTTTGGAAAACAGTCCATTCTTTATGGATAAATTGTAATGAAAAGGAAGACATGTCAAACCTTATTTAAATTGGAGTCACTAAAGGATTTGCCGTATACATAGTAGGAGGACAAAAAAAGGCCCATGTCCCGCCCCAATAGCCTCCTGGGAAAGCGACGCAGTCTTCTTGCAATTAATTTTAAACCGAAAATCTTTTGCATAATCTAAGCAAAAGATTACTGTCCCACTTGATACCATGGTTTTACATACCCATCACTGTGTTCATTGGACAAAGCCCATCAAAATAATGCAATATAAACAAAAATTATACCCTTCCCTGCTTAACTCTTGATTTCTCACCCAAAAACTATTAGAGTCACTTCCAACCTTAACCGCAGCAATATTGTTGTCGTATATTATACTTTAATGTACTTACCTAGTATATCTTACCAGTATGGGACTTTCTTCAGAAATACTTTTCTGTCGTCTGAATCCAATGCCTGTTTTTAATATTTAAAGCTTGAGACTAAAGAGATCTGACTACTTCGTCAACATATCCGAGATGTTGTCTCGGTCAATATTGCAATATAAAAGAAGATTAAAGTCACAAGATGGAAAGTGTATATTTTGGAAATGTTGCCATTGGCTGGAATCAGAGTTATACAAGCAGCTTAAATTTTTATGATTGCTTCTCCATTAACAAATTGAATTATTAAATTAAATAAATTATAATTACTTAATCGTATTCTACCTCTTCCCGCTCGCAATCTTTCTGAAATTATTAGTGAATTTTTAGTCTTTAGGATTGAAGGGTCTAAAATGGGAAAATTGGGCCGATATCTCCTAGAGCAGCCCCCTCCCTAGCTTCACACATATAGAAACGTAGTAGCCCTTTCGAACCCTGGTCACTAAGGGGGCCACATGACATTCAAAAGTAAGTTTATTTAATTGTTATTGCAGTCCATTTGCACCTCATGTTAAATCTTCAAGGTAATTTAATTTAAAAATGAGAAGTTGCGTTCAAATTTACTTATCCCTCCTTAAAAATTTACCCGACTTTGAGTTTTGACTTGTTATACGGTATTTTACTGTTGCTAAAAAATCCTGCTCAAGATACAGACTAGCTGCTTTACACGCCCATAAGAAAATGAAACACTAGAACAAATTTCTCGATTAGTTTTTTCTTTTATGTCTAACAATGCAAAGTCTTATTAGTCAAAGTAACCCAAAATTTGCCACAGTCCTTCAAGTAGAAGATTATTTATTATCTTTATTCTTCAGGCATTCTTTAAAGTGACCCCCCAGCCCTATTTGATTTAATTGACGAAAAATTCTCCAAATGATGAAATAAAGGAAGATGTCAGCAGGTGGCAGGAGATTTTCGAAGCAGTATGGCGTTGCTAAGGTCTTGAAAGACCAGTGGCAAGATTTCAACTCACATTGAGCATAATATGAATTATGACAAGAAATGAGCTAGGATGACTCAAAATAAAAAAAAAAAAGTATTTGACCTTAGCCGCCACGTAAAGTTTCCTTTTTGAATGTACCTCGTATTTTGTGACCAGTTTCAGTTTGTGAAATACATGTATAAGCATTCTAAGTCACAGAACAAAAGAAAAAGATGAGTTGCTGATCTTTAATGTGCATCTTTTAAATAAACATACTTATGATCCTAGTCCCCAATACTTACATTGGGTGTCAGGAGAGCCACTAGGGCTGGTGAAACAAAACCAGAACTTGTAGCGATTGTGTTCGAAACACCTGTGACAACGCCAGCATAGTCAGGAGCCACATCTAATACGCTGTAGTGATAGCCACCAACAAAAGCTAATTCAGACATCGCAGAGCTTATTGAAAGCAGTATCAATATTGACCCTCTGCTATCACAGTCAAAGAATCCAATACAAAACATCATCAATGCTGGTACAAGTGTGCCTGCAATTTATAAAAGATTTTAAAACACATTTTTGTAGGCTGGTGAAGCTGAGGTTTGATCACAGGCTGAATCTATGTTAGGCACTAGGAATCCGGTGCAAAACATCATCAATAGAGGCCTAAGAGTGACAACCTATTACAAATGGTTTTGTACATATGTTACTAAGTTGATGTAGCTTAGGATTAATCGTGGGTTGGGCTTATCTCAGGCACTTACGAAGGGCGATACCTGCACTCAGCCCATGTGAAATATCACTATTGAAAACTTTTTAATTTTATCCGTATTTTCAGTTGTTTCGATATAATTTGCCTATTTTACCTGATTCCAACCCACCCCCCATAAAAAGGCTAGGGGCTATAACCCTGGATACTGCAGGATACGCTTTAGACATTTTATTTTACATGTCATATGTTTTGGATGACTCTTGACTAGAAAATAACTCCCTTTCTAGGCTTTTTGAAATTCGATTTTAATATACCTTTACTAGCTAAAGAACTACTTTTGTCAGCACTTTACAGGCAAAAGTCAGCTTTTTGGGCTTTAGTAGATTAGAATCTGTGACAGTTGGCGATCCTATTACTTTGAACTTTAGTTTATTTTAATTTTATCATTTCATTTGGAATCACAGAGTTAGTGCTGCATAATATATTTTAGTTTTTCAATCTCCTTTCTTGACAGATCAACTGAATATACTTAATCTATATTAGTATTGCAAAGAATTCTAAGGGCTTTATTGGTGTCGCTCTTAAGAATGGTATTTATACTGATCCTTATTTAACAGCCAATGATACCGAGTTTATCCTCCAAGTCTAAAACCATGATCATAAAAGCATGGAAATTAAGAAACATATCACAACTAACCTAATTCAGTAGCGTAAAGCGACTATTGGAACTTCTTGGGAGGGTGTAAAGAGGGAGGCTTTGAATAGATAGCGATGGAGGAGGAGCGTGCATAGCTGTGTTTGCCTCAGGTGGCCTGGTACTGCAATGTGTTATTAGTAGTACTAGTGGTAGTAAAGCAACTAAAGATCAGACCTTACTTAAAATAGATTAGTTTTATTTATTTAGTTTTTTGTGGTCTTTCAAATTTTTTAAAGTAGCACCCGTGTCTCCTTATAAGTCACCCACGGTCAAAAAATAGGTTCTCATGCTCTAAATTGCTCTTTAGCTCACAACGCTCTAAATTGCTCACAACGCACATTGCTCTTTAGCTAAATAACCCAAGGATAAAATTCCCAATATCACCTTTACTCTGATACTTGAATCCCTCAAATTATCGTGTTCAATGCAAGGATACATCAGATACACGTTCCAGAAAAGAGCTGTTCTATTGCAAACGTCCTCTTGTGGATCTTCATCCAGTAATAATATTGTGAGAGTCATATTCTAGCCCCTTTCTGGGAATCATCTCATGCACATGGGCGTATCTAAAGATAATAGTCATGGACAAAGGATGTATCTGAAGCAAAAGATAGTAATTGAAGAGATGTAAAAATCATTATCAATGACCATACTTGTTAACCGTAGTAGGTTGTTTTTAAACTATCGTAACTAGAAAGGGACAATTGTAACACCTATGATTATGGAAGGTTGTAGATAACTATACAATTTTTTTTGTAGGCTATAGCCATGGTTATAACATTTTTTTTTAAAGTCTGCTAGCCAAAATCAAAATAGCCAGAAAATTTGGTACAAAAAAAAGGCATGGCAGCCCAGCACAGTTAAATATTCCAAGAGAATTTAATCAATAAAATTACCAAATGCAGTAAAAATCTTTCGTTGCACAGTTAGGCTACACAAGTTTTTAGTTGTTAGCCAGTCACACATTGGGCCACATATATAGTGAATTAATAGACTGAAGACATACGGTGCAGCTGAAAACAATCCATTCTGAAAAGAGAAAAAAAGGTTAATATTACCACATAAGTATATTTCAATTAGAAACAAAACACATAACTTTCGTATAAGAATATTGAATACAGCCTGCTGCAACACAGATAGAATAATATACTTAGCAATGGCCTAGGATGATCTGCATAATATTATATTAGCATTATAATACCCAAACTTATAAGTACCCTAAGGCACCCTAAATTATGTGATTGTGAAATATAGTGATTTCATAATATTTTAGAAATTATTTAAAGATTAGGTATTCAGCATCCTTATGTTCATCGAATAAACAACCACGTATACACAAGGTTACATATTTTTTTGGTCATGATTTTTTTTTCATGGTTTTAAAGGTGTTGTTTTTTTTACGCCAAAGATTTCTCTGGTAATATTTAGGGCAAATATTCGTATTTTCAATTTACTCTTTTTTCATTAGTTTTTCCAAATATATTGAGCACAATAATTTTGGCTGTCACTTGTGTGTGGCCAGTTTGAATTTTAAATTAAACTGGCATAAATTGAGCACAATATTTTTGGCTGTCACTTGTGTGTGGCCAGTTTGAATTCTAAATTCAACTGGCATAAAATTCAAAAAGTGAAAGAATAAAAAAATAAATCAATTAAAATTCTCCTTTGGATTTCCCTTCAAATACTTTGTGCATTAAAGGGGTCTGAAGCTATATAAGAAAAAGGAAAAATTGCAAACGTCTAGATATTTAGAAAAACCTTCAGAAGTCTGTCCGATTTTATTCACGAGATGCAGGACCTTTAGGAAAAACAAAAGATAAATTTTATTCTTTTAGGAAGCGTCCACAAGACAAATTTTATAATAAATATTAAAATACAATTTAATATTTTCCACTTATAATTTTTGTTTCGTAATTTGTATTTTTCCAGTGCCTAAAATACCATCTTTTCTAAAAATTGAAACAATAAACTTCTTTTAAACTCATAGATCTAAGTTAAAATTGACTATTTTGACAGTGTACACAGTGTGAATTAACGAAACTTCACTTCTTGTGCGTTTTCTGGAACCTTAATAAGTACCATTATCGCTAAACGGCCTCATGAGGCATGGTTTACAAAATATACTTCAAGAAATATAAACTACAAAATATTCCTTAGAATAACAATCAAGCAAATAACTTAAGGAAAATGGTTGAATGGTTGATAAGTGCAATACCCGTAATAACAAATCCATCCAAAATCACAATTTTTGGATATTATTCACCCCTTAATATGAATTTTGACCATTCCCCTTTATCAAACTGCCAGACAAAATAAAATATAGAAAACTTTGCTTTTTCGTCAATAAACATTTTTGATAGCGTAGAAGAACATCTGTTAACGTTCAGAAGGTTAGTTTCACTCTTCAAAAAGTTGAGTGTCGCAAGGATCTTAGCAATATTTACCACCCAGATGAGAATTTCAACCTATTGATCTGATAAGTTGCGTACTGCAAGAATAATTGAGTGACGTTTAGTGAAATAGCGAATAACGAAATAAGAAATAGCGAATTGTTCAGCTTTAAGATTCAATTGTTCAATATTCAAGATCAAATGGCTTCAAGTGTCAAGCTTCGTATTAGAAAATTTAGCCCAATATCTTTTCTAGCATTGGCTGAGTTTGTTGACTTAGCGGAGGGAGTTAAATAAAATGCACCTTCTCTCAACATCCACAGAGTAATTTCTAAGACTTTGCCAAAATACTTTATTAACTTCAGAAACGACTATTTGAACGGTATAGTGATGTATTGGCACACTAAATACAAATAACAAAATACTTACATCAGCAATGTCAAAGTCTAACACTTCTTTCATATACATCGGAAGATTCACTATTAAAGAGTAAAAGCCCCAAAGTGTGGCGTATTGTGTTATGATAAAAGCCAATATAGCTGGTGATCCGAATAGTTGACACAATTCTTTATATGAGCTTGTCTAGAGAAAATGAAAGTATATATCTTCAATGTAAAATAAGTAATAAACATATTTCTAGAATTTGGTTTTCCAGAATTTAGTGCAGAAGGTTTCAAAATTAGAACCAAGACTGTGTTCAACAGCTGCAAAAATTATATAGGGTAGTAGTGACGCTATTATGCGTCCGACGACACCCATAGAGGGTTTACTATTGAAAATACTACCCCTTTAAGACGTTATTACACACACCTGAGTCTTACGCAATAATATAGTACATATAAAGGGTATAGTAAACCTGCTTGTTACATAATAGTTAGATCTAAAGGTCAGCTAGTCAAGCGGAGAAGCCTATATAATAGAGAATGTTTGTTTACGTTGAGGATGACCTAATCTCATGTGACATGTTAGATTTATTGAGAATGACGTAATCCCACGTGACATGTTATAGTCAAGTGGGGAACCCCCATTTGTAACTGAGGAGGGCACAAACGTAGGGGGTTACGTAATGGTGACGCAAACGTGAGTGTTACGTAATGGGGGCACACACGTGGGTGTTACGTAATACTTTTAGATATTTTTTTTCTTCAAGATTTCATTTTCCTTCAAGATTTTTCTTTCTTTTTTCTTCGAAATATTTTCTTCAAGATTTTTTTCCTCACGAAACCTTTATATTAGAAAGATTTTTTTCCGCTTTAGGAATCGAAAGAGATTTCCCTCCATGGAACTGTGCGCAAGACAGCTGGACCAAGAAAACCTTCCTAATTTTTGATTCGAGAAATACCTTCTACGTGACAAGCGGTTTCCACCGCATGGAGAATTCCCTGCATAGTTCCTAGAACGATTAAATGGATCGCATGTTTCCAAGCACCCCAATAATATTGACTATTGATGTATTAAAAGCATCTGCATGTTAAGTAATGGTTTAAATCTTGGTATTAGCAAAATCACATTTTGAATGGGCCTTAGGTATTCCGCTTTATGCAGCAGAAGCCTCATTACTTACAATAGTAATGATAAGAAAAAATGTCAACGTCACAATACATTTTCTCGCTAGTAAATAAAACACGCAAAAGAAGAAAAAAGATACACTTTTTGCATTTGGTTCAAGATAGATCATAAATTTTTAAATTCATTCACTAAATTCAAAATTTACTGTGCTAGGTGAATAAGGTGTGCTCAGGAATGGATTCAGAGTCTAAACTAGGGCCCAAGCAGGTGTTTTCAAGTGCCAGTTCCTTTATTTCAGAGGAGGTCGTTATCGTTAAATTCGAAAGCTACAGTGCTAGGGTAAAAAGGTATGCTCAGGAATGGATTCACAGTCTAAACTAGGGCCCAGGAAGGTGTTTTCAAGTACCCATTGCCCTATTTCAGAGGAGGATCTTTTCGCTGAATCCAGAATCTACTGTGCTAGGTGAATAAGGTGCGCTCAGGAATGGATTCACACTCTAAACTAGGGCCTAGGAAGGTGTTATCAAGTACCCATTTAGAAATATTTTCTTAAAGAATGATCTAAGCCTGCTCAAAACATAGCAAAATAGTCCTTCATGAGAATGTTAGATATATTTTCTTAGAGAATGATATAAACATGCTCAAAACATAGGAAAATAGTCCTTCTTAGAGACTTTTAGAGATGTTTTCTTAGAGAATGATCTAAGCTTGCTCAAAACATAGGAAAATAGTCCTCCATAAAGAATGTTTGGAGAGGTTTTCTTAGAGAATGATATAAACATGCTCAAAACATAGGAAAATAGTCCTTCTTAGAAAATTCTTAGAAAATCATGCTTTAAATCTATTGGTTCATGTTTTCGCAAGCCAGCCCTCCGTGATACACCATTTATCTGCAATAAGAAGGGTGCTATCACCCCGCAGCACCTATATTCAGTCTTAATTCACATAAAGGGATATTAAACACGACTTCATGCCCCCCCTATCCCCTTATATATTTGTCTGAAGCCCCGTTGAAATTTAGATAATTTATATAAACATGTACTTTGTGAGGAACTAGGTACCCCCACCTAAACAACGACCTACCTACCCTCCTTCACAATAGCTGATGTGCAATTATACATAAATTTACATAATTTTCATCAACCATTAATGTTTTATGAAGCTTTGAATATCTACATAAACCGTTAAAGTACCAAGGACACCAAAATGAAAACACATTTAGCCCTCTTAATCTATTTTAGGTCCATTCATACCTGAAAATCCGGGTTTCCTACGAGTTTTTGTTTAGCTGCTATTAGCATTTTTAGTTTGAATAAATTCGCAAAACAGTGTTGTCAATAATAAAACAGCGATAAACTTCGGAGCTGAATAATATTAGCGAAAACTATTTCCTACGAATCCGACACTGTTTTTCATTTGTGAAAATTCAAATTTACAAAATCTGTTGATTGTTATATATATATTAGTGAAAATACATTTTGTGAAAAAATATGACCTCAAGTTCAGAAAGTGACTATTTCTGATGTGTCAGAAAATATAAGCGCTAGATGGTATGCAAGATACCATTTCAGGAAACTTGTTCCAGCTAGACCCCGACGCCGTGCCGGCGGATCGACCAAACGCCACCGACGAGAGGCTTGGCGCCACCGAAGTGTCGTAATGCCAACGGCGCGCTGCAGGCACGCCGCCGCCGACAGAGGCGGCGGCGTTCGGTCGATTTCAAATTAATTTTGCGGCAATTCTTTATTGCGTCAACCGCAAATTCGGAGCTTTTCCTTCTTGTGTGGTTTAGTATTTCGATTTTCCTGATTAGAAATCAAGCAGGGCTTGTACTATCCCCGAATTTTCGGGTATTTCCCCGAAAATCTATGCGTCACCCCGAAAAAAAATTTGGTTCCCCGAATCCCCGAAAACCACGCAATCACGGTGAACCCCTAGCGATTTATCACCAGTGACTTTCCCTGCCAAATATTACTTGGCATACCATAATTCTTCACTACTCTCTTGTTCATTAATTTTCGTCTCTTTTGTTACTTTGCATAAAAAGAGACAGATGCAATTGCCAATATTGCAATATACACAGTTCTTCATATGTTGACAAAAAACAGGATCGTCTTTATGAAATGAGTTCAAATCATTTCGAATGCAGTTTCCCAATCGCTATTTCTTACATCGTTTGTAGTCAAGAATTTTATTTTCAAGTTGAATCCCAAAAAAAACCTTCTATTGTGACAAATTTAGCTATAGACTAAGCTATGTACAAGGTTTGGGAATTAAAGATTGAACTGGAAGTTACCTAAAAAATATGATTCAAAAATAAATTGTAAATTATTGAATATAGGAGGGGGGATAGGGGGCTATCATTTTTAAATGATAATGCCTCATTTTTTTATTGAAAGCGGGGATGCCAAAAGGTTAATTATTTTTTTCATTTAAAATGGAGACAGAAGAAAATGATATCAAATTCCCTAGGAAACCATTGAAATATTTTGATAGACCCAAGGCCCCCCATTAGGACTTGTTCATTGTCTTGGGTATTTTGCGACTTCTCATAGGCTACTGGCCTAATTTGGCTTTTGTGTGTGCTCCCTTTTAATTATATTCTTTGGATCTTATTGAATGCCACGGCAAATCTATGACTCAGTTTTCCAATAATTTGAGGTATATCTGAGTAATTTTGACATTTTTGTTGTTGTCTTTGTACCCCCTTACTCATACCCTCAATTTTTTTCAAGGAACACAAAGCTTTTTAACGTTATTTTGCATGTTTGTTTGAACCATATAGTGACCTAGTTAATTATTAAGTAACTTATTTTTCTAATGAAAGCTGAGACAGAATCCTATGAATGTGGTATCCAGAGGGGGGGGGGGGAGGGAAGTATTACATTTAAATGATAATATCTCGAAATTTTTTTTATTGAAAGCAGGGATCCCCAATTTTTTTTCTAATTTAAAGCAGAGACGGTATTTTATCAAGGTGGTATCCAGAGAGGGGGGGGGAGTAGTGGGCTATAATATTTAAATCATAATACCTCGATTTTTTTTAAAGAAGGGGTGCCAATAAGTTAAATATTTTTGTTATTTCAAGCACAGACAGTATCCTATCAATATAGTATAGAAGAGGGGGGGGGGGTATAGGGAGCTATTATATTTAAGTGATAGTACCTTGATAGTACCTGTTTTTAATACAAGATATCTTTTTAAGAATCCAAAAGAGCACAAAAAAAACAATCAATATCAAAGTCACCCATTTCAACAGTTTTAAATGTGATAGGCAAAGGGCATTATAAAAAAATTAAGCTTCTAAGTTCAAAGCTATATTCAAAGTTTTCTGATTAGCATAATTTAATATTAAGATGGTCTGGCCTAAAAAATAAGACACACGTATAGTCAGAACTCCATTGCAAATCCATATATAGCTAAATTTATAAAGACTCCCCCCCTCCCTCCCTCCATAATGGTGAAAAATATACCCTGAATTATAAATCAACACCATATTTTTGGTATATAGCCTAGACTGCAGTTTTCAACAAAATTTAGCGTTTCAGCACAATTCAAAATAATGAGTATTTTTCATGCTCTTTTATAATTAAATAATCACTTTACAGGGACAATTAATTTTGAGCCATGAAGGGGCTAGAAGACTCAGAATAGCCCATAGAAACCTAGTAACCCTATGCTCAAAAATTTGCTTCTTTAAATAACTGGCTAAGGAGAAAAATAGGTCATATGTAGCTGACTAATGATTGAAGCTGACTTAGGCTATATATTTCCATATTAGGGGGGGGGGAGTAAAGCATAGGCTTGTGGTATCAAATTCAAAGTCTAATAACCATAATAATTTATTTATTATGAAGTAACTAAGCAAGAGTCTTTTATTCAGGCTCATCACTAAACAAAATATAACCCAGTTGTGCTGATGATCTGTATCTGGTAATTATGTCAGTGATTCCAATCCTCAAAATGTAAATGGGGCAAAAATAACCAGTTAGCCATGATAAAATAAAAAGTAGCAAAATAGAAATAAGAAGGTATTTTTCAAAGTCTAACTGAGGCAACTGCTCCCCCCTCACATAATTGGCACCCCAAAATTATGTGGCCTAATGCTGAATTAGAATAAACAGTGTACAATGGCAAGTACAAACAATACAATAATATATTGTATATGATTCATAATACAATAATATATATTACATAATAACAATGACAGATAATGATCTAATAGTATTGATTTATTTAATCAACATTTGTCATTCAGAGAAGCCATGACTCTCTAATTTTGTTCTTAATATAATTCCTGTTTTGTTCCACTAAATTTTTTTTGGTACTGTTCTAATATATGGGCAACATGCAAGAATGCAACTTGAGAAAAGCCAAGAACAGATAACATTACCCAGTAATTTCCTATCTTATGCTCTATAAACAAGGGGTTTCTCACTCCAGGAACTATATTCAAGCTTTAGTTTTTTGGGGTTTAGGAGGAAAAAAGGTACCTAGGTTAGTTTAAGTTATGTATTTATTATATGCTATGCTTTACCCCCACCCTCCTAATGTGCAAATATACAGCCAAAATTTGTTTCTAAACTATTATATTTTTATCCTATATTGTTTTATTTCACTAGCATTAACCAAACTTCACTTCTCGCATGTTCCCTAGATATTAGAACAGTACCTTTTTTTCCTGCATTGCTTTAGTATAACAGTGTGACATCCTTTTCACTAATAAATACCCATAATTTTTTGAAGGCCTATAGGATATATGTTCTGAAAATTCAATTGATTATTATTATTGTTGCTGGTCTGCCTGTGAGTATTTGATGTTCATATGTTAGTCCTAAAACTCAGCTGCCCTTGCCTGAGACTATAGGCAGGCAGACCTTATGTCACTTGTTCACCTGCAAATCCAGGCAACTTGTTGGGTCAACCAATTTTGAATGAATTTTGAGTTAGTGTAACTGTCTGAGCTTATAAACTGGGTTGCCTGTCTAAGACTTTAGGCAGGTAGACCCTATGCCACTTGTTTGCACACAAGGCCAGGCAACTTTTCAGTCAACCAATTTTCAATTAATTCTGTTTTAGTGTAACTGTCTTGGCTTATAGATTGGGTTTTCTGACTGAGGACTGCAAGTCCAGGTGACTTAGTGGTCATGTTAATCCTAAAACTTGGTCAAAATGCCTTAGACTCTAGGCAGACAGGCCTACTTGGAAAATCTACTTGAATTACAATAGAGATGACTAAGATTTTTGGGCTGACTCACAACAGACAATGTCTATGGAACTTGCTGATGAAGAAGCATCCTAAGCCTAATTTTCCTGGCCACATAAATTCTCAAGGTTGACTAAGTTTTAGGATTGATATGTGACCACCAAGTTGCCTGAACTGCAATTGGAACTATGAAAAGCCATCTGTATGACTTTGTTGTTTTCTCTATGTAGCCTATCAGTGGGGTAATGTAATTACTTTTGTATGACATTTTAGTGGATCATATATTAAATAAGAAAACCAAAAAGCATTCTGTATAACTTTATTCATGTTTCTCTATAATAATTTGATGTTTAAAAAGTCATAGAGAAGACTTTATATCATTCTCCATGTTTAAAGGAAACACAATAGGCTATTGCCTATTGTTTTGATTTTATAGTGCTTTGTATATAAGAGTAAATGACAATATTTGTTGCTTAGAGTATAAAGAACCAATGACTTTAATAGGCCTAGTCAAACAGTGCTCACCCAAGTAGGCTAATTTGTATTTCTAATATAAAAAAAGAATAAAAGGTATATGCTACTATTATATAGTAACTATGAGGTAGATTTATATCAAAATATTCAAGCAAATCACACAGCCTACTAGGTGTCTTACCTTAGCCTACATAAAGTAGGCTATCAGTGGAAGTCATTAGGTCTGCAAAACTACCAATAGGGTAGCCTATATATTGATACTTTCTTTTAGAATCATTAATGTTTACCTTTACACTGCTTCATGGTTAAAAGATCCTGGAATGCCAAAAATCCTAGTAACATCAAGACTAGGCCTAGTCTAGCCAAGCTCTTTTCAAGAAGCATTCCTTAAAAGTATTTTTCAAAGAAAAGAGCTTTGCTGAACTAGGTTCCGATTTCTGTTTTACCAGAACATACAAGAAAACAACACTTTCTAAGGCTATATGCTGATTTGTTTTTTTTGGTCATTTTCTGCTGTTTAACAGCACACGTTCTTTATTTTTGAAATTTGCCACGAACTTGCGTATTGGAATACATTATGTGAACAGGCGATCTTTCTCCTTAAAAAATGAATTACCGGTTTTTCACACTAATTTAAGACGTATATGGCTGTGTAAGTTTGCAATTGACCAATTTAATGAATTAGTTTTCATTTTAGGTGTCCTTGGTACTTTAATTTTGTTTGAACTACATGACTATTGAGGAACAAAAGGGCCATCACGCGGCATTATTGCCTCTGAAACTGGGAGGTTTAGTATATAGTTTTTTGGTAGTTTTAAATCAACTCTTTTAATTTTCAGTCGATAGCAATCTGACCCTCTTTGAGGGAAAATTGCATTTTCGTGCCACAAAGTGACAGAAAACCCCACTGTACTGTGGCACAATCTTTTTTGTTGCCAAAAAAGGGTACTAAATTTCTACCCTGGTAAAAAAAATACATAAGTGATTTCCCTTCTAAAAAAACTAATTCCACATTTTTGTAGATAGAATCTTGAAACCTCTACGGTAGAGGTCTCTGAGGTGCTAAATTTGGCGGTGTAATTTTCATCAAGATCACTTGCCGTCTTGGGGTGTTTTCTCCCTTTTTTGAAAATTAAGTAAATTTTCTTAACATCGTAAATGTTGATGGGTAACTTTAATTTGAGGAATCTAACATATCTGGAATCACCATAAAAGATAATTCTATTGATCTGGTATCAAAACTTTTTTCTTCAAGTTTTAGTTACTACTAGCCCAGGTCGCTCCTTATTCACAGTTTGTCAGTATGAACTGTTTGATCATTTTTAGCCGATCCTTCCAAGCCAGGTCTAAAGACCCATAGTAGGAAGCCAGACAGAATTACATGTAAAGAAATGTTTCTGCTTTAAATGGACCTTAATTTAGGCAATAACTTGTAAAACAAACCTTTTTGCACTTTGAATCCACATGAGAAGATTTCTGAAAGAATTCTTTTTCTTCACGCGTGATCCTTGGATGAGAATCGGGTGAATCGTGTACAAAAATGGCAACAATACAGCACCATCCAATTCCTATTGTACCTGAAAGTGTAAGAGTACATCAAATCCTATTAAAGCTGGGAATTTATTCTAAATATATGTTTTTTTGTTACTATTATTCCTACTGTCATTTATTATTACCCTTGATTTTTTTATTCACTTTTGGTGCTTATTGAGCACTTAGGAATTGAAGCATCTCCTACTCCTACTAGATACTCCATTTCACACGACTACAGTAGCTAGACGTGTAAAGAAGATGCTTTATGTCGAGTGCCACTCTTCGTCACTTGAATGTTTTAAATCAAGTGGACAGTGATCACTGCATAGCTTTCCATGAAAAGAATCCCCTAGCAGTTCAAATTAATAGATTAGCCAAATTTGATGTTATAATTTCTAGTAAGTTTTAGTAATTTTTCTCGAAGAGGAATGGGAGCTCCACGCAGTCAAATTTGGACTGATAGTGTGACAGATCACTTTTCGTTTGTGAATTTTGGTAGAAGGTAATGTGTATAAAGGTAGCACAGACAGCAAGAATTCTTCCAGTTCGTAAATACGTAAATTTGACTTATTGTGAGTCTACATCCTACAATATTTGTGGTTCAATATTGTAGGATACCCCGGCGTGAATTGTACCGTAGCCCTGAGGAGCACTTACGTAGTAAAGACACAGTAAACATGGAGGTGATACCTGACCTTAGCGTTCCATAGTAAGCTGGGTAACACCGCATGGGTACTGCACAGTAACGAAAATTTGTTTCAGAAATGGGACGCATCACAGCACAACTAAGGGACGGTGGTCAGGGTACATAACAATTGATTAATTTCGTATTAGCTTCATTTCACGGCATATAGACAGATAGATAGATAGATTTTTTTTTCCATGTATCAGTAAAATAATTATATAACAATCTACAAATCCCCACAAAGGCTCCATGGCCTGTAGGAGGGGGATTATGAAAAGATCAAATAAACATTAAACATTTAAACGCTTAAGATTTAAACAATATAGACATAACATTAATATTTAAACATATAAGCATAAGCATTTGAACTTTTAACATGTAAAGCATTCGCTTTATAAAACGGGGAAAAAAAGAAAAGGAGATAACACTAAATAAGCTTTATCAAACTACAGTGAATCACAACAAAAAAAAAAAAACTATTGGCAGCAGGCAAAAGTAAAGACAGTTAATCACATGAAAACAAATATTTTTTTACTAGTCTTTTGAAGGTGCCAAACGAGTGGCATTCTCGAGCCGAATCACTAAAAATTCGTCATTGCACACGCGCAAAAGCGGAGTCAAGGAAAATGAGCGAGACGGGCTGTGTCCCAAAATGCTGTTTACAGGATTAATTAGGTATTTTCGTTACTGTATAGTACCTATTCTGCGGCTTAGTACGGTGAAAATAAGATCTGTTTAGTAGTTATATGCTTGAGGAATGGTAGACCTGTATTTTTGTGTACCGGTTAGCCAAATAGTATATCCTAGGACGGCAAAATGCTTGTTTAACTGCTTTAATCTGGGAAGATTGAACAGAGCACAAACAAGACATTTTGGCGCTAAGTTTTTCTATTTAAAAGCTAAATTGAATAGCCGCATGCAAAAATATAATTAAGTGGACTAATCTGACTCAACATATCATAAAACACATGAAATGCTGAACTTTTTATCATCAAATGATCAGCGACACATAAACCAACTTCAACAATGCTATTACTTTTGTTATTTCCTTTTCGTTGTCAGTTTTATGAACAGTCAATCATAAACTAAACTGTTTGAATAACTTTTAATTTTGCTTCCTTTCCAGGAGGGAGGATAATTCCACAATGAGCATGTGTGATAGAGATATATTTAAGCATTTTAAATTATTATTGTTATTTATTAAGAATCCAAGTATACAGTAATTACTACATACTCCTAATAGAAATTTTACAGTTATATTAAAGACTTTTCAGCCCTCAAATATACAATATGTATTAGCAGAGGGTATCAAGGATGATTCACCATCTTGCTATTATGTCTGTCATTTATTTCATTGTTCATTTATTGTCTTTCACACTACTCAGGACCAAAGGAGGAGACTGAAGCAGGAATTTAGCAAACCTGAGGAATCATAAACTGTAATAGGCAATAACCATTATTACCATTATAATGTACCAAAAAATTACAACCATTATTAAAATGAAAATAACTCGGTTTTAAATATATCCGAGGTCAAAGAGGGGACAAATACACAGGTGTCTATGTCTCAAATTGATGCTTATTACTGTTTTTTTTCCTCAGGGGAAAGAGGACTACACCGCCAAACCCCCTTCCCAGCAGTCCTTTTGTCCTTGACCAAGCTAATCATGTTTATTCCCGTCTCTCTTAGTATTTCTGCTTACCTCCAACATAAAAAATAGAAGGCCAGCCTCCACCAAATCCGTGTTCACATAAAAGACCACTTATAGGAAAAGTGATGACAGATGCAATGTTGTACCCAGAGTAGCCTATGCTCATTAAAGTAGACCTTTCTTCTCTTGTTGTCCATCGGCGAAATAGAACACTAAAGCACGGTAAGGTTAAACCCTGTAATTAAAGTAATTTACTTGGTTTGTTTGGTTTGTTGGTTTGTTAGCTGGGTTTGGTGATATAATTTATTCCCAGGACCTAGAATTAAGATTTACTCTCTCAAGCTTTTAAATACATTTATAATCCAGAAAGAAAATGCTTAATAGCGAGATCACCCAACCAATTTTATTTTTATTGCGACTTACGGGAGAAAAGCAAGTGTAGGCATCAAGAGAAAAGTAAATGGTGTGACTCTATAGGGTAGAGAGAAAAAAAAGAGAGAGGGCGAGAGAGGGAGAGAGAGAAGGAGAGAGAGAGAGAGAGAGAGAGAGAGAGAGAGAGAGAGAGAGAGAGAGAAAGAGAGAGAGAGAGAGACAGTTTATGTTGAGGGACGTTTTCTTTTTAATAATGAATTTAGGTTTTTGTTGGTTTTGGGGTGATGTAAGATGAGTTGTATTCTTGTGGACTAACGGGAGTAGATTTAACATTTATAATGACTCGGATTGCTCCATTATAATCGAGGCATATATTTTCATTTTGTTTTTCTTCCAGTTAACGAGCCAATGAGCCCTTTGGGATATAATTAAATATTCATGTATTACGTTTATGTGACTTTATTTGACCTTTTCCATTAATAAATTCAATTCATTTCAATTGTATATGTGATTTTGTCTTTTTTTGTGGCGATCAGTAGTTTGAATAATATGTTCTGCAGGAACGGACTCATTTTGGTGAGCTGGAGTAAAAATGATGACAATATTAGTAATAAAAAAAAAGTCACATCTGTGGACAAACATTGACTATGTTTGTTTGATCACAAACGATCACTTTTAAAGCTTCGACAAAACTTTACATCTTTGGAAACGCCTTACTGAGTCAGGCTAAATGTAGCCGTAGGTAATTCTGTTTTATCCACGAGTTTAGATACAGTGTGGCTTGTGAATTAGTCCACAATGAGGAATATTTCGACTTAAATTAACACCGTATATAATGCTTTTGTCATTTTTCATCCTCTTCCATACCTCGAAACGAACTATTCTATAGAATTTTAAGATGTAGTACTACTAATACCACCAAATGAGCCATTAAAAATCGAGATGAATGCATCATAGTTGTAGAGCTTTTGATACTCTAGCATCAGAGGACTAAACTCTTGAATCTAGGCTCCCACTTATTCACCCTCGGTGAACAAGCGGTGAAATAAGCGGGAATAAGCGGTGAATAAGCGGGAATAAGCGGTGAAATCCTTCCACGGAAAATCCTTACTGGAAAATTATTCCCAAATGTAAAATTAAGCAGCCAAATTAAGACAAACAAAAGGAATGACGAAAAGTGTATAATCGTAAATAAACTATTATGAAGGACGGGTCATGGTTCATTGTGTAGAGGGGGATGGGGTCCCAGAGGCCTAAAAGAGCGCATTTCAATGCCCAAATGACCTAAGTCTTCATAACCCTTCAGTTAAATATAGGATGGAGCATGAGACGGGGGGGGGGGATTGGAACTAATTTCTCATCTCCTTACATTTGGACTAAGCCTGAACAAGGGTGCTGCACGGTGATACTTTCTTTCTTGTTTCAGAAAAATGTTTCTGGTATTTATTTTAAAGCTTCATTTATTAAGCTAATTGGCTTGATATTTCATGAACTTATATGCGATAATATGCAAGTGCGCATCGGCTATTATGAAGAAGGAGTGCTGGGTCATTCTGTAGCCAAGGGGGGGGGGGTAGATGCTTCAAAGAGTTCATTTGAATGCCAAAACATCTTAATTCTCATTAAGGCATCAGGTAAATATAGAATTAGTTCTATGGAAGGGGTGAATAAGTAGAAATTGATATCTAATCCCTCTTGATTTCCAGGAGTATTTTCGGTCTACGCCTTTATCATGAAAGTAAAGACTAATATCAAACCCTAAAACCAACAGAATTTATTCTGTATATCAGGGGGGGGGGGGCTGCCCCGTTCTCACCTCCGCTTGTTCGTAGAAATTTTGGAGGACGCTCATTTGATCGGAAATTGAGAGTTCTAGCTCCTTTTTTAAATGTTAAAAGTGATTGGAGAGCAACCAGCCCCTGCCCTAAAACATTTTTTCATATCTGGTTCGTACAGATATATTTTTTGATATAAGTTCTTTTTTTTCTATATTTGATGTCAATTATTTAAATACGTATTTTTTACAGTGGAAAAGGGGGGGGGAGCATGCTTGATCTTCGGAGTCCAGTGGCGTGAAGTTTTCTTGGTCAACAAGTTCATCAACATTTTGCACTGAGATGGGGAAAGGACTAGGAGCCCATAAGTGAACCACAAAGACTTTTTTCCTGATCAATTTGAAACTTACCGCCGTAAACCCTTGGGTCAAGGGAACCAATGTACGAAAAGTTACTCAAAGGATTAGTTCTTTCGAAATTGGCCTCTCCTCTAACAAAGAGGGCTAAAAAAAGTCGATTTTTTTCGATTGGCCTGAAACTTATATGAAATTTTGGGCTACCAGTTTATAAAAAAAAAAAATAATGCTTCCCCTTAGAATGCAGCCCAAAAAAGTGCATTTTTTCCGCCCCCTTCAAATGGAAGGGATGATTTTAGAACTTGGGGAGAAAATCATTCCATTGCAAATTTAAACTCCTTGTGTTCTTTTTAAAGGGTGGAGGCTACTGGAGATCAATCAACTTCCCTCTCGGTTCCTTTTCTGCTATACGGCCTTCCTCTAATCTAAATGATATCGAATTAAATTTTGAGATACCTGTTTGGTTAAAAACATCAAAATGTCTAATTATTTTGCCTCCGAGGTTGATATTAACCCCACAGCCCCAATGTTAAACTTTGTCTTACCCTGCTATGATAACTCGACCCCCAAAAACATGAAAAAAGAATTAAGATGAAATGAAAATGTAAAAATAAATACTATAAGATAGTCTACTCTACGTATTCTGCCTATATTTTGGAACATTGGAGGAAAATTCAAAATTCTTTCTTTTCTTCGTTATTTTTAGTTGTCATATTTGCTCTGTGGCCGCTCAATTTGGCATGTGTGGAAATTTTCCACGGAGGGGGTGGGAATTATCCGAGCGACTTCAAGGGGAATTTTCTGCAGGGGGAGCTTTACAAGGGGGGATTGACAGGGGTAAATTTTTTGAGGGAATTTTCCGGGGGGAAGCCTAGCACCCTTGAATCTGTACTTGCATAATTACTTTTCTCAAAAACAAGGACCAATCTGAAAAAAATTTACACAATAGATATTAAATAGTTTCAAAGAAAATAGTGTTATAAATTCCGTAATCACTTTGGATAATAAAAGTAACTTTCCAAAAAAACAAATAACTTGGAAAAGTAGTACATGGAGAATAAGAGTATGCCTAAGAAAAGTGTACTTGGGCAACAAATAGTCCGACTTCAAAGCAAGTGCAAAAGCATTCCAGTATTCTTTCAGCAAGTAGTTAGAAATATAGACATTTTAAGCGTCAAATCACTATGTTTTTCTAATGGCAATGCGATCGAGTTAATTAATTAGACGAGAAAACCACAAAAAAGTCACTATCCTTACCGAACAGAAACCCTGGGAAACTCTCAGAGTAATTAGAGCTCCCACATTCCATCTTGCGGCTACAGGAATGAAGAATGTCAGTCCTGAATAGAGACCCATTCCCAGGAGTAAGATTTTTTTGATACTGCCATAACGATCAGTGAAGAATCCTCCGACAACTTGAGTCGTTGCAAAACCCCAGTAAACTGATCCGAGGACAAGTGCTTGTAACTCTTTATCCCATTCCAACTCTCCGATTATAATATCATCCTAGAATTAAATTCTATGGTAATCGGTTGTACATAGAAATATCATATGAGATACAAAAGTATACAAAATTGACCAAAATAAGAGAATACTATACAAAATCATGCAAACATTTTTGCTCCTCTTTTGTTGCCGGAACTAACTTCACTGGAAAGCTGAGTAGCAGTATTTCCCCCTTAAAATGCTTCAAATTAAATAAATTGTTGATTAATTTTTTTGCCAATGGTACTGGATCCTATTAATGCTCACTATAATAGTCTATGAAGCAGTTCGTCATATGCAAATTATAGTAAAGAGTGGTCTGCAGCAACTGTAACGGACATTCTAGAAAAGGAATTTCGGCAACAACAAACACATAACAAAATTCCTTTTAATGGTGATAAATAAAAATATGTTTTCAAGATTAAATTAAAGAGTGAAATCGCAACTTAAAATGAACAGAACTCGTTGCGTAGAATGGGAGTTTCTCCTTTTCACCCCCCCCCCCTTTACCATTACAAAATGTTTAAAAAAGCATTATTGGGCTTAAGCTGTTATGTAATTAATTTAAAAAAAAGAAATTTTTCCGAGGGAGGTAAAGAGCGAAACTGAAACTCAAAACAGACAAAAATTATTACTTCACATCCTATTTAATACCTATTAATATAACTAGTACAAATAAACCAACTAATTATGTTTCTCTATGCTTTTAGGATTATACGAAACTAGCGCTTTACTGAAAACACAGAAGACTAGCATAAAAAAACGGATTATTGATTTAAGAGTCAAAAGTGAGTATGTAGCCTGACAACACTAAACGAATCTATAAAGCTTTTCATAGTCTTACATCAGTTGTGACATTAGTGAATTTTGGTATACAATAAAATTATCTTAAAAACATAACCGTAAAACTAAATATTTTTTAATAACCGCGAAGTAATTGAATAGCATACAGAAATATTGGATTGATTTATCAAGCAGCATTTTCCTCTCACCAGCTATAATACCGATAGTGGGCAATATACAGTCTTAAATTGTAAGAAAAATACTTTAGTATCACTTGAAATGAAGATCAAATAAGACATAATATGAACTCTGGAAATCAGATTATTCCTTTCTATACAAGAGTGAATTTCAAGCTATGATACAAATTCTAAAGCTAGTCTATAGTCCTAATACTATCAAGATGGCCTTACTTCGAACTTGTGTACAAACTAATTATGACATGTCCTTTTTAGAACCAAAACGAGAGCCAGTCATTGAACTGAGCCATTGTGCAGAAGTGATACCAAATTAAACGTAAGAAAATAAAGCAAAATCCTAAAATGGATTGTTGCTTTATCTTAAAAGGGATTGATAATATTTTGATTCTATAAAAAGTGTCCTTAATTGGTTTGCTTTTACTGTACCAAAACTCCCATAGTATTTTGTGTTTTCAGTAAAGCGCTAGTTTTGTATAATCCTAAAAGCACAGGAAAACATAATTAGTTGACTTATTTTTACTACTTATATTAATCTATATTAAATAGGCTGTGAAGTAATAATTTTTGTCCGTTTTAGGTTTCAACTTCTTTACTTCCCTCGGAAAAACTTTGTTTTTTAAAATTAATCTTTGTTCGTTTTTGATTAAAATTTAAAGTAGAAACAACGCTGTCATGATCTTTTTTATTTATACGGAATAATGTATGTTCGTTTTAAGTTTTAATGTCACTTCTTAGTTTCAGATGAAAACTTATTTTTAATGTAATTTCTAATTATCACCGATGTATCCCAGCTTAGGTAAATTTGGTGTAGGAAAAGAAAACAGTAATGGATACAGACTTTTGCAATTTTGTAGGTATAACAATCTAGTTATAACCAATACGGTGTTTGGTCATAAAATGGCTCATAAGCTAACATGGTATTCACGTGATGGTAAGACAGCAAACCTTATTGATTATGTTATAGTAAACCGAAGACTGGCAGGATCAATACAAGATACTAGGGTATATAGGAGTGCTGTTATTGATGTTAAAAGTAAAGATCACCATCTAGTAGTGTCAAGGGTTAATTTAAAGCTGAAATATCGGAAGGGTAATTACCTCCCGGGAAGTTATGATGTTAGTAGACTCCAGGATGAGAATTTGAGAGAAACTTTCCAGGAACAGTTGAATACTAAACTTGAGAGTTTAAAATTTGATAATGTGGAAGATGGTTGGAATAATTTTAGAAAAATAATTTGTGAAGTTGCTGAAGGTGTATTAGGGAAGAAAGCTAGAACTGCAGCTAAGAATATTAGTGAAAAAGCTTTATGTTTAATAGAAAGGAGAAAGGACTTGTACAAGAATTATCTGAGTGATAGATCGCATGAATACAAAAGAAATGTAAAGAAAGTGGAGAAAGCATTGAAATATGAACTAAGGAGGTGTGAAGTGGAGGCCATGGATAAAATTGCTGAGGATTTAGAAGATGCAGCTAGACGGCATAATAATAAAATATTCTACTGGCATGTTAACAAATTGAGAGGTAGTAGTCAATCCGGACTTGTCCCAGTTAAAGATAGGAATGGGGTGACAATTAGCGATAAGGAAAAAGCTAAAGCGAGATGGGCGAACATTTTGAGAACTTGCTTAACCGAGATAGAGTTGCAGGAAAAAATATAGAGGAAAATGAAAAAGTTTGTGATACCTTGGATGTGAAGGAAGATTTGTTTTTTGAGGAGGAATTAGCAACAGTACTAAAAGGATTAAAGAATAATAAGGCTCCAGGTGCTGATAGGGTGGTAAATGAGTTTCTTAAATATGGTGGCTCTGAGGTTAGAAATAAGTTATTGAAGATTATGAATATGATTTTTGAAAAAGGGGAAGTACCTAACGATTTTAGGAAAACCTTAATTAAGCCACTTTATAAGAAAGGTGATAAAAATGAGTGTGGTAATTATCGAGGCATTAGTCTGGTCTCTGTAGGTAGCAAATTGCTTAGTAATATGATACTTTTTAAACTGAGAGATGCCGTAGACAAAGTTTTAAGAGAAGAGCAGTGCGGTTTTAGAAAAGGTAGAGGATGTGTTGACCAAATTTTCACTCTTAGGCTAATAATTGAGAAGTGCCTAAGTTTTCAAACACCTTTGGTCCTCAGTGTTATAGATTATGAGCAAGCGTTCGATTCTGTTGATAGAGGAGCTTTAGTAAAGGTATTATCCTTGTATGGTATACCAGACAAATACATTAAAGTGATTAGTGCTATGTACGAGAATAACACTGCTGCGGTTAAGGTAGGAAATGAGGTTAGCAGCTGGTTTTGTATTAAATCAGGAGTTTAGCAGGGTTGTGTTCTATCCCCCTTTATATGGATTATTTTGATGGACTTTGTTTTAAGGAGCACAGGAAAGGCAATGGGAGACCACGGAATCAAATGGGGAGGAAAAAGTCTCCTGGACTTGGATACTGCTGATGATTTAAGCATCCTAGATGAAAGTGTGAGCAAAATGAATGAAGTTTTAGAGGTTTTGCGAGTTCAGGGTGCTAGTATTGGTTTGAAAATTAATGTTAGGAAGACTAAGTCACTAAGGCTAGGAATAAGTGAAGATGAAAAGGTGACGTTGGGTAATGAAAAGATTGATCAGGTGGGCAGCTTCACTGACCTTGGTAGTATTATTAGTAAAGATGGTGGGAGCAGTGAAGATGTTAAAAATAGAATAGCCAAGGCTCAGGGTGTTTTTTCACAGTTTAAAAAAAGTCTGGAAGAATAGGAAGATAAGTCTGCAAACCAAGATTAGAATATTAGAAGCTACAGTGATGACAGCGGTCAAAAATGGCTCTGAAGCATGGACGCTCCGAAAAGCGGATGAAGATTTGCTAGATGTTTTCCAGAGAAATTGCTTAAGGATTGTTCTGGGTACCCGGCTGACTGACCGTATTTCAAACAATAGGCTATACAAAAATGTGGTTCAATACCGCTTCCTAGGTCTATAATGAAAGAAAGGTTGAGGTGGTTAGGGCATGTTGTGCGGATGAAGGATGACAGATTGCCGAAGATTGTTCTTTTCGGCCAGCCATCTAGGGCTAAACGGAAAGCAGGTCGTCCCCGTCTGGGGTGGGAGGACGTCATAAAGAAAGATTTAAAGGAAATGGGAACTTCGTGGGCGGGTGTAAAAAGGGAGGCTTTGAATAGATTGGGGTGGAGGAGGAGCGTGCGTAGCTGTGTTGGCCTCAGGCGGCTTGGTGCTGCGATGAGTTGTTAGTAGTAGTAGTAGTAGGAGAGATAAGACACCTCTAAAAAATACTGCAAACAACCTTGACAGCTAAGAAAAACTTTCAGTCTATAACATAAAGTTCATTATCCATACTTCACTAAACAATACATGTTTTTCAGGATTGTTTTTCGATGAACAAAAAGCTGTTTTTACTAGGCCGACTTCGCCTGAAAAAGCCATAATGAAGACAGGGCTTTATATATCACCTACTTACTAGCAGAAACTAGAAGGCTACTGTAACAAAAGAAAACTGTTTAAGAGTTCATTTAAAAACTTGTATTTATACTTAATCGCTTTTTATAAATTTGACTTGATAGCACATTCCCACAAAATGCACTTTCAGTTGTTTCCCCAACTTTTTTAAATGAAAGAAGTGCCTTTTCCAAGGAAATGACCAAAAAAGGTGATTTCAAAACCTAGGCAAGAGCAAAAACTAAGGGGGCAAGAACGTCCCTTCCCCTCAATTACCGCGGTTAGAACTAGCACACAGGCTTCATCACGGAGTGAAGTTTGAAGGTTCAATTTAAAACTGTTGATCAATCAAGCTTAATTTTTGGTAGATGTTTAGTTGAAAAGTTTTTAGTGTTAGTTAATTTGTTTTCGCAATAATCTTTTACTTTTAACATGACTAGGTCATTTATGAAACTTACTAAGAGGGTCTGGAGGGAGAATATATGTGAGGGGATCTTAAAAACCTCCAGTTTAGGGCTTTGGACCATAATCATTGCAATGGTACCGTTTTACGCTTCCAAACTCTTCCAGTTAAGAAGTGCCGTTTCTAGTGCTATATGGCACTTTTGGATGTTAAAATTGATAAAAAGCACGTAGATATAAGTAATAGATTTAAAATATGCCTTCTCGGGATATGCCTTAAAAAATGAGCGCATCACGCTTACAAAAATAGTGGATTTTCTGAAAAGTAATCATAAGAAGGGACTAGCCATGATTAAAAAAAAAAAAAATCCAAGCTGGAATCAAACGCATGATAATCTAATTTGAAGTCCAGCGAAGTACTTACAGAACCACGCCTCTAATAATATAATTTAATATATTGGTGTTTGTAGGACTTTAATTGTGTAGCTTATTAAGGGGGACTGGAGGAAGAAGTTGCAGGAGGTGTTCTTGTAAATCTCCAGTTAAGGGTTTTGGACCATAATTATTACAATGCTAGCGTTTTATGCTTCCAAGATTTTCCACTTAAGAAGTGGCACCAAAAATGTTGTTTTCAGTGCTATATCTCACTTACGAATGGTAGCATTGATAAAAAGCACGTATATATGAGCAAAAGTTTTTCAAATGAGCCATTTAACATCACTCTAAAAAGTTCTAGTAGCCAATTCGCCCTAGCTTTTCCACTTGAGACATGACACCAAAAGTGCCGTTTTAGTGCTATTTGAAACTTGCAGATGGTGGAATTTATAGGAAGAACGTAAATATGAGCAATATTTTTTATATGAGCTATCAAAAATCTATCTAAGATGTTCTGGTAGCCCGCTAGCCCCACCCCTCGAGAAACGGTATATAAGTGCCTTTTTTCGTGCCATATGGCACTTGCAAACGGCGAAATTTATATAAACTATGTGCGTATGAGAATTATCTTTTGAATGAGCTCTTAAGCATCTCTCTATAATGTTGTAGTAACCCGCTAGGCCTAGAATAAAGAAGAAAAAACGACCATTTTAACATTTTTCAACTTTTAGTTACTATGCGCTGTGGTTCGCTCTTTACTAGGTTTCAGCTAATGCTTCAACCATGACAAGGAGTTCATAGCAAATTCTCCTCAGAAACTACTTAGCATTAAAATCTGCGAAATCTAATAGATGGTAGAGTTTTTAAAAACCTAGTAAATATACGCAATAGCTTACAATTGAGCCATTAAACATCTATCTACGACGGTGTGGTAGCCTGCTAATGTTTCAGTAGCTTACTGATGAGCAGACGATTTATGAAACTTACTAAGGGGGCTGGGAGGGGAGTGTACGGGAGGAGATCTTGTGAAACTCCAGTTAAGGGTTCTTGAACAGAACTATTACAATGATAGATGTTTTGTACTTCAGAGCTTTTCCACTTAAGAAGTGGCGTCATAAGTTTTGTTTTCAGCGCTATATCGCACTTACGAATGTAAAATTAAAAAAAATACTTATATAAGAGCAATAGCTTTCAAATGAGTCATTCAACATCAATTTTATAAGTTCTGCTAGCCCAATAGCCCCAGCTTTTCCACTTGAGACACGGCACCAAAAGTGCCATTTTTAGTACCATTTGGAACTTGATCATGGTGGAATTTATATGAAAGACGTAGATATGCGCAATATCTTTTATATGAGCTATAATAGATCTGTCAACGATCTTCTGGTAGCCTGCTAGTGCCACCCCTTGAGAAATAGCACAAAAAGTGCCATTTTGGTGCCATAATGTACTTGCAGATGGCGGAGTTTTTAAAAAAACATGTAGATATGAGAAATAGCTTTTGAATGAGCTATTAAGAATCTCTCTATGATGCTCTGGTAGCCCGCTAGGCCTGTTGAAAAAAAAGAAAGAAAAAAAAACAACAAAAAAAACGTGAGACAGATCAGTGCTACCGATGCAAAAAATTGATTTTCCTTGTTGTTCAGGGAGGGGGACTGTAACTTCCCTGTACAAGGTTTTTGACCATGTTGATTCCAATCGTACACTTTTATTTTGATCTGACGCCATTTTCGAGGGGTTTGAGGTTTTTTTTCGAAATCACCATAAATTTCTTTTTACAATAAACTTTTACTTTTAAGACGAACCGAAATAATATTTAACATTCCGGAGTCAGTGTCAGATGGGAATTTATTTTTCACCAGGCAGTTTTTTTCCAAAACGCGTTTTTTAACTTTCGGTTACTATGGGCTGTGGTTTGCTCTTTACTAGGTGCAGCAGACGTTGCAACCATGATACCTTGCCAGTAAATGCTTTAAAAAAAGAGCCTAGAAAATGACTGAAAAAAAAAAAAAAAACAGCAACGGATAGTGATACCGATATTCCCGATACAATGCATGCGATACCAATAGGCCCGATACCGATACGCGCGATATCGATACGCCCGATACCACATACAACCCTTCCCCAGGAACTATTCAGGGCCATATCATCATCAAAACCATATATATTGAACCTTTGAACGACATTAAACAAAATAGATATCTCAAAATTTTTATAGGACTAGGTTGGGGGGAGGGGGCCTGTAGGGAGGGGAGATTGCACTCCAATCTTTTTGGTCACTTAAAAAGGGCACTTAGGAATTTAATTCCCTTTCGAATGAGCTATTACACACCTCTGTATTATAATCTGGCCACCCCTAGCCCTGTTAGAAGAGAAAAGAAAAACAAGGGAGACAGATCAGTGCTATCCATGCAAAAAAGTCATTTTCCTTGGAGTTCAAGATGGGGGACTGTAGTTATCCTACATAGGTTTTGGAACATGCTGATTCCAATGGTTTACTTTTTAATTCGATTTGACGCCATGTTCAAGGGGTTTTAGGCTCTTTTTCGAAATCACCATAAACTTCTTTTCGGAATAAACTTTTACTTCTAAGATTAACCAAAACAATAGTTATCATTCCTGATTCAGTGTTAAATGGCGATTTTTTCTCACTAGACAGTTTTTATGAAGACACATTTTTCAGCTTTTGATTACTATGGGCCGTGGTTCCCTCTTTACTAGGTTGCAGCTGCCGCTGCAACCATGATTTGGTATTATCAGGAAAACAATATTGAGCTATACTCATTTATAAGATAAAGCAAAAAAAAGAAGATTTTTTTGTACGGACGGCAGGTGTTCTAGAAACAATGGTCATTGTACCTGCACGACTCTATTTATATTTCTAATCTATATTAATAGTGTATAGGGTTATGAACACATTTTTCAAATATGTATGTACCTTAATAGATTTCTTCGTTAATTGTAACTTAAATATAAAGCTTATTCCTATCCATAAAATTTTGGATCACCAGAAACTCGACTAGTAAAGAATGAAATTGTTCTTGTGCCCTTTGGAATTGGGCTTTTTTGTATCTCAAGACATAGTTGTTTTAACGAATGGTATCTTCATTTTTTTTTTAAACTAATGGCCTACCTGATTACCTCCAATGTTGTTTCGTCTGTAACTGTAACATTCAAATGCCTACATATATGATTTGATGTGTTCCTTAGGGTGTTATTCAGGGGTTTCTCCTTGACCATGCATACAACTGCGAAGTTAAGGTTAATCCTGAGATGAAACAACACGAAGGTCCCCATCATTATCACAAGGGCTAGTGTCATCCGACATGATGGGAAAAGTTTTGCTGCAAAAGGGGCTATATTAGGAAAGCTTTCAGCTAGAAATCACGAAACAGTCGAAAAATAAAAATTCTGCCTAAAAAAACCTAGGCTACATATGTTCGAACTGAGGTATATCCTAATGATTTTCATGCGCTTTTTATGAATTCTTTTAAATTAGTTTAGTCTGGGGCGTACGTAAGAGTGGCCAGTAGCCTCCATTTTTGTGTCTTTTCGATCCAAAACTTGATGCACACCAAACTAATAGTGTTCTTTGTATATATAATTACATAAAGTGATAAATAATTCACTTTAAAAGTGAATTATTTATCAAGCCACCCTCCTATGCCGATTTTTCCTACAGACATCTGATCAAAATTTTTGGATAGCCATTCGTATTACTATAACTTAGGGGATGAGAAATCCTCCATAGAAACCGGGACAAGAATTGTAACTTATGCAAGTTGTGAGTTTTTAAGAATCGTAAGTGATCAAAAAGTAATAAGCCCGCCCCCGCCCCCTTGTACCTTTTTTTCCTTTTGCCTTTGTTCAAAACTAAGGTTAAGAACAGAAACTGTTTCACATATTAATGATTGCCTATAAGAGGTTCAACCACTCTAAGGCTGAGAGCGTCTATTTCTCACTTGCTGAAAAACATTTCAGGGACATTGGCATAGCTGTAATTAGACGCCGGCGCCGCGCCGACATATCAACCGAACGCCGCCGACGAGAGGCCTGGTCGAACGCCGGCGAAGTGTCGTACCGCCACCGGCGTGCCGCAGGCACGCCGCCGCCGGCAGAGGCGGTGGCGTTTGGTCGACTTCAAATTGATTTTGCGGCAATTCTTTATTGCGTCAACCGCAAAGTCGGAGCTTTTTCTTCTCGTGTGGTTTGGTATTTAGATATGCCTGATTAGAAATCAAGCAGGGCTTGCACTATCCCCGAATTTTCAGGTATTTTCCCAAAAATCTATGCGTCACCCCGAAACAAAATTTGGTTCCCCCAAAACCACGCAATCACGGTGCCACCCCTAGCGATTTATCACCAGTGACTTTCCCTGCCAAATATTACTTTGCATACCACAATTCTTCACTACTCTCTTGTTCATTAATTTTCGTCTCTTTTGTTACTTTGCATAAAAACCAGACAGATGCAATATGCAGTTGCAAATATTGTATTATACACAGTTCTTCATATGTTGACAAAAAAAGAATCGTCTTTATGAAATGAGTTTTAAGTCATTTTGAATGCAGTTTCCTAATCGTTATTTCTTACATCATTCGTAGTCAAGAATTTTATTTTCCAGTTGAATAGAATTATAGAACGCAATCACTACTATACAGTTTCAGCCTTCAGTTGGATTTTGACATTGACGGCCGACAGATTGTTTCTACAGCTGAATTGTAAATTTGCAGATTTTTTTTTTGCTGTTTTTAGATAATATTTTCTTAATGTTCAATACTCAATTGTTGAACCCTGATAGAAAATTCAATCTTCTTTCTGAAACATTTTTACCCCCCCCCCCCCCAAAAAAAAACCTTCTATTGAGACAAAATTTAGCTATAGACTAAGCTACGTACACGGTTGGGGAATTAAAGATTGAACCAGAAGTTACCCCAAAATATGCTTCATAAATAAATTGTAAATTATTGCCTATAAGGGGGGGGGGGGAGGATAGGGGCTATCATTTTTAAATGATAATACCTTATTTTTTTTTTTTATTGAAAGCAGGGATGCCAAAAAGATAATTATTTTTTCATTTAAAGTGGAGACAGAAGCAAATGATATTAAATTCCCTGGGAAACCATTGAAATATTTTGATAGACCCCGGGCCCCTCATTAGGACTTGTTCATTATCTTGGGTATTTTGCGATTTCTCATAGGCTACTGGCCTAATTTGGCTTTTGTGTGTGCTCCCTTTTAATTAGATTCTTTGGATCTTATTGAATGCCACGGCAAATCTATGACTCAGTTTTTCAGTAATTTGAGGTATATCTGAATAATTTCGACATTTTTATTGTTGTCTTTGTACCCCTTTACTCATACCCTCAATTTTTTTTTCAAGGAACACTAAGCTGCTTAACGTTATTTTGCGTGTTTGTTTGAACCATACAGTGACCTAGTTAATTATTTAGTAAATCATTTTTCTAATGAAAGCTGAGACGGTATCCTATCAAGGAGGTATCCAGAGGGGGGGTAGGGAGGTATTACATTTAAATGATAATATCTCGAAATTTTTTTTATTGAAAGCAGGGATCCCAAAAAGTTAATTTTTTTTTAATTTAAAGCAGAAACGGCATCCTATAAAGGTGGTATCCCGGGGGGGGGGTAGTGAGCTATCATATTTAAATGATAATACCTCGATTTTTTTTTTGAAAGCAGGGGTGCCAATAATTTAATTATTTTTTTTATTTAAAGCAGAGACGGTATCCTATCAAGATGGTATCCAGAGGGGGGGCATAGGGAGTTATTATATTTAAGTGATAGTACCTTGATTTTTTTTTATTGAAAGCAGGGATGCCAAAAAGTTAAAAAGTTGACAAAAATTAACAAGATTTTCGTGAGTTAAACTTGATACAGCATTTGCATGGTTTTGTCGTCCAAAGGAAAAGGGACATATGCGTCCACCCCGTTTTTTTTCTAATTGATGAAACGGGTTTACTTTGAAAACATTCATTCATAAGTACCAGTCAGATTCACACTAAAACGAATTGGTGTGACGAAAGCGATATCGACATCCCCACCTAACGTTGCGCTCGAGTGACAATGGCGCCCTTTATCCAGTGCCAAAGTTACATTAAAAGGCCAGGTCATAATAAGAGCTTTCAAATTGGGAGGTTCAAGGAGGAGTCTTTGACAGACTTATTACCTCAGGGTACTAGATGTTGCAACGTTCTGAAGTATCTAGTGGTTTAAAAAATTCGATTACCCCAAAAATGATTACCAAAAATATGCACGAATACAACAAATGTAACATTTGGAATATTATAACACTTTTTTCAAAGCTTTGAAGAAAAGCAAAAAAGGCTAAATACCCCTAACTACGCTTAAAAGCTATTTTAAAAAGAAACTCTTTGGAGATTTCCATGAAAATGACCATAGCAGACGCTTTGAGCTTGGGTGGGGATCAAAGAGGAGTTTTTGAGTATTTTGACCACATGTGACTTATTGTTGCGACTTTCTTAAATTTGGTAATTTTTGTGAGCATTTGGAAATCAAAGCTTAAACTCAATAATTGACACTAAGTGTCCTAACATTTTGCTTGAATTAAAAGGGTTCTGAAACGTCACAGCCATTTCGTTTCTACCAGATTTCTACTTCTCTTGATGAATAACGAGGAAGACCAGTTTCCAGCCAGCGACTTGTGAATTTTTGAACTCATGAATAGGCTCGAATCTGTTGTAAATTTAAGCTGTGATTTGAGAAAGACTGATGAAAACATTAATGTTTGCGGTCAACATTGACCGCGCCGGCGGCTCGCCGCCGACATCTAACTGGCGGCGCGCCACCGACATCTTACCGGCGGCGTGGCGTGGCGTGCTATTTTCGGCCCCGCCGCCACCGGTCTTCCCTCATCGGCGCGGCGCCGGGGTCTAGCTGTAATGCTTACAATGTTGAAGTTAAAACGATATTGATGCTTCATAGATTCATAGATTATCGTTCTTTTAATTAAGTGGCTGCAAAGTTTTCTAAAATTAGTTTACCTTTTTTTTATTATAATAATTGGGAGTACACAAATCAAAGACAAGTAAGAGTTGGATTATGTTAGTTGGAAGTAAGTTAGTAAGTTAGTAAGTTAGTTGTAAGTTAGTTATAATAAAACAAGTAAGTTAGTTGGAACATAAACAATAATGTTAGGCATTTTATCATTACAACCAGAAGACGCAACGACAAAGATGAAAAAAAAAAAAAATAGGATGACCGATGCACCCTTTATGCTTATTTACATGCTTATTTACGTCTATTTACTTGCAAATACGGTTCTAACAAGTTACTCTTGTCACCTTAACTCTCTGACATTCTTTTCTTCTTCTTCTTCTTGAGAAGAAGAAGAATGAATCTTCTTCTATAAACATTTCTTCTTCTATGAATCTTCTTGGTCTATAAACATGGTAGCATCTCCTTCTACTAAATACAGATGTCCTATTAAATGTTTTTGAGAAGGAATAGCATCTAAATATTGAGATTGAAACAGAATCTGGACTTTTCCTTTTCCCGAAATTGACTGTGGTCGACTGTGGTTGACAGGAGTTTTTCCTATCTGATCTCTGAACTATTTTTAACGAAATGACCATACGTAAAGGTGTTTTTGTTATATGATCTTTCAACTATTTTTAACAAAATGGCTCCCTCAAATTTTTATCAGATGTATTTGGGGAAGTTTATGAAGTTTATACGACGACCCCTTCTATATAAAGTGCCTCTGGGAAAAAAATAATTGGAGACTGGGGGGAGGCTAGCTGCCCTCCAATCAGGAGGATAGCTGCCCTCCTGATTGCCCTCCAATCAGGTAATAATAGTTTACCTTGTTTACCTTTTTTAATAATTGGGAGTACAGAAATCAAAGACAAGTAAGAGTTGGATTATGGATTGGTTATTTGACTGTGGTCGTCTTCAGACTGTAGGGTGTTATGTAAGGCCAGGTAAGGCCTACTACGTATTTGGCGCTTTACTAAAAGAAATTATATTACAAATATTTTCTTTTTTACTTATTACAACATTGACAACAAAATGAAACCTGCAGTGAAACCAGACCAGGATTTACCAAGGCTCACTAAGCCCTGCGGCTTTCGCTGTTCCTGAAGTTTTGGGGATTTCCCCAAAAATCTTGCAAAAACGGAGGTGGCAATAACGCTTGGGCCTAGAAGCGTCAAAGCTTAAAATCTGGCCCTGGGTGACACAAAATCTCGAGCTGGTGAGCTTTCAGCAATTAATATCATTATATATATCAAATATTCAGATTAATTTTATTAGTTCTTGCCAAAACTGTTAATTTATTTTGGAATAAAAAATTATTTTGAAATAGGGAATTTTAAAAAACTTGAAACTTTGGCAATCAAAAGCGAACAGAACAGAACACTTATTCATTTATATTAGTACCTGTTCTATGCTATTTTACTATGATTGTTTATTTAATTTCTGTTTGTCTTAGGTTTCATTTGTTCTTTAATAGCGATTTCTGGTCATTTTAAAGTTTGAGTTATTGTACGTTTCTATTCTTCTGATCTATTCTTTTCTTTTGATCTTAAGTTTTCTTTTGATTTCTATTCTTTTGATCTTAAGTTTAATATGTTGTTTCTTTTCTCTAGAAAACTTCATTTTCGGAAATTATTTTTAATTTAATTTCAATTCAAATGAGCCCCCTCTGATGTTCATATGACCAACCCTTCCATGGAAACCTTATGTGTTCATAATGAGGAACTAGTTTCACTTATAACCCTTGCTCTGAGCGATGTGGCGGGGTTTGTCCTCCCCAAAGATACTATTACTGGACCCTTCAACCATGCTGAACAAATTGGCAATTTCAAAATTTAGATTTGATGTGTTTGGAGACATTATGGAGTTCCAGGGGGGGGGGGGCTGGATGCACGACAAACACTTTTAACTCTTAAAAAGGGCACCAGAACTTTCAATTTTCGGTTGAACTAGCCCCTTTCGAAGTTTCTACGACAACTCCTTCTATACGAAGTGCCTTGGCCAGAAAAATAAATAAATAAATAATACATTCTTCCCAAATCACGCTTTACTTAAACAGCGCTATTGCATTGCCTATGATTCTTTTTTTCCATGTATTAATTAAAAGCAATTTTTTAACCACTCAAAATATTTTATAAGATGAATTGCATGGAAGTACATGAAAGACTTGTTAATTATATCAACCACGCCAAAAAGCTTGATCTGTTTGATCTTTTTAAAACCGATTTCTCTGACTGCATTCGGAGATAATTAGCTTAATCTCAGTGAGATAAACTACAATACATGTATATTTTAATTTAACGCTTAATATATAGAGTTGGTTAGGTTAGGTATTTAATATAATACGTAAGGTTCTGGGCGGCCTGCTTTCCATAATTCTCTGTTATAGTCTCCATAATTTTGTTACTAAAGTTTTACATTTTTATCATAGTTTGGCATACTTCATTAGGATTAATATAACTTCACTTCTTGGCTGTGGTCGCTATAATTGATAAGTACCGACAGTAGCCTACTTGGTCTTTCAGTATTAACCTATCGAATCAAGTTGATACTATAAAGCTATCAGTCGCCTTTATTAACATTAAAATACTATAAATAGACGCTGGTAAAAATATTAGAAAGGTACACTGGTCAAATTACATAGATTCTCATTCCTGATTACAACAGCCGATTCAAAATTAAAACTCCCTTATGTTTCTTGGAATTCGAATTTCCAAAAATTTCTAACCCCTTAACAAAGAAGGTTCCCTGCTCTAACCTTAGGACCTATCCTGACTTGGATGACCCTCTGGGTACCTGACATTAATCCAATATTTTTTTCTGCATGAAAAGTCAAATTCTTATGGATACTTGGGCATTATGTAGGCAGTTAAAAGGAAACCAGTCACGAAAAACCCGTTTTTGACGGGTTAATTCGAGACACCGCTACAAAGTAATGGAATGCATAGCGTGGTTTTCATTGCGTATACGATATTTTAACTGTTGTTTTTTGGGGTTTAGGGGGGAGGAGGTACCTAGGTTACGTTACGTATTTAATATGTGCAATGCTTTATCCTCCCCCCCCTCCTATTGTACAAATATATAGCCCAAATTTGTTTATAAACTATTATATAATCATCCTATTTTATTTTATTTCATTAGTATTAACCAAACTTGACTTTTAAGAAATGCCCATGTAGCTTCCTGTTTATACGGAGGGTAAACTTACTTTCATGTATTTCAAACAGACTGATCAAAATATCTTGCATAGTAGACCACATTTAAAAACAGGAAAAACAATGTAGAAAACTCTTGTTATTAAATATTTATTTCGCCACATTGTTTGTGTTGCAACTCTCCATTTCGGCTAATTTATTTACAGAATATATGTTTCATATCATTTTCAGCTATATTTGAGGTAAAGTTTTGGGAAAGTCTATTATGAACTACGTTTTGTAAATAAAAATTTAATCAAAAACTTTATATAAAAATATATCTTTGATGATGCATATTTATAAAAATCATGTTATTTTCATAAAATTAATATATCAGAATTGTTATAGAATGTCCTTTCAACTTCTAAAATCTCACAAGCTAAATTAGCTTTGATTTAGTGTTATCAATAACAATTTTTGAAAAGCTGGGAAGCCTTGAAAGACGGTAACTCTGATTTCAGGCTACAGCTTAACATTATCCTAATCGTATGGGTGCAATTAAGTATCAATATAATTTTTGAAGCTTGCACGTTACGACTGTGCGCTTGCTCAAATGATTGAATACAAGGTAAATTGTCGACGGTTAATTCCACTTGATGTACTCAGTCGAAATCTTTACTCAAGAACTGTTGCCCTGTTTAGCGCCTGTTTAATACTTGTAACACGCGTTGTCTGGTGTGTTGAATAAAACTATTATCTATTATGGAACAAATTCGAAATTAATGTAAGGACAGGATGTGTCTTTAATCAAATTACGTTTGTATGGCAGAACATTATATATGCGTGACAATTAACTAAATATTTTTAGGCTCTCTTGCCATGATGAGCTATTAAATCTTTAGCTTCAAGTGACTAAAATCCACGGGGATTTTGGGCTATAACTCAGAATGAAAGGTTAACGAAAATACAAGGAAACTTCGCTTACTGAATTCTATTGCATTAAGACGAAGTTAGCTAAGCAGAGAGGATTAATTTTGTTAGTTTGAAAAATTCAATAAAGGAAAAGGATTTTGCAGTCGGGGAGAACATCAGATAATGCAATCTAGCTTAACCGTACACAGAGCTGTTCCTAGGGTTGTTCGTGTCCGGGAAAAAAGTATTTACAGCGCTTCTCTCCCAACTCAAATATAAGCAAAAAAGCCGAATCAAAGTAAATTTTTTTGACTGTAGTAGGCAATCTCCTAACCACACCCCCTCCCCACAGCTGCGGCGTCCAAACAACAGGTTTTGTTCTATGGCTCTTTAGCCAAAATGGCTGCTGACAACTTTATTAGGAAAACAAAATGAATTTTGGCATCTCTCCTTTTCAGAATGAGGTGGTATATGGCTTCATACATCAGACCCGTAAACGAGAAGATGCTCTTTTTCAGGAAGGTTCCAATTTCCTGTAAGTGTTGGCATGTATATGTAATACCAAAAATGTATTGGAGGAAAAAGTTTTGTCTTTGGATTAGTAAAGTTCGTCTTTGAAACTTGTTTAATTGAAATTTTTGAATTTTGATATGGCCAGCATTGATGATAAAAAGACAGTTTGCCGTTGATGTAGAAGCCTGTGTAGGCTACCCTTAAAAAAAAGTCATTTCTACAAAATAGAGAAGCATTTTATGACGGATAAATTCCTTTCAAGAAGATGGAATAATCTTAAATTTTAATAGCCAAAATGTGTTTATTAAACAGTTCGCAGTAAGAAACTTTAGGAAAGGAGCAACTCAGCCCAATGTGACCCAAACTCTAAAAGTTGGAATTTAGATAACAATAAATACATCCAATAAATTTGCTTTTTTTATGGTGATTCCAAATATATAAGATTCATTTAGGTTAATGCTACCCTTCAAATGCTATGAGCCTGATAAAATTTGTCTGATTTTCAAAAAAGGATAGAAACACCCCCAAGAAAATCACAGAATTTAAACGAAAATCCCTACCATCAAATTTAGAGTATGATTTAGCCTACCGTAGAGGTTTCAAGCTCCCTTTTGCAAAAATATGAATGATATTTTATGCCAGAAGAAAGATCATGTGTGCTTGTTTATGTTTCTTTTGTTTCCCAAGGGTGATCGTTTCAAACCAATGAACCTAGGTGATCGCCTTACAAGAATTCTTCGGTATTTCCTTAGCCCTTCTCCTATTTCTTCAGTTTACACCTATTTTAAACTTGAGTAACAATAAAACTTTTTGTAATTGTGGTTGCAGTCTGAGTTTCTTTTACTCTAGGTTTTGAACATAATAGATAAAGATAAAATGCCTAATAATGCGTAATAATTAAGTATATAGGCTTCGTGGATTAAACGGGCTTATAGAGCGAAGTTGAAACTAAAACCAACAAAATTATCCCCCCATCCCTTGGGCTTTCATAAAATCAACTTGCGCTTTACTAAAAACAAAAGGAGGAACAAAAAAAATAAAATAAGGGTTATTCTTTCACTACTAGAAATAAAACAACCGCTTAGTGGGCAGTCACTATTATCGTCCCTGAGCCTTAGGTGCATACTTATCTGGTAAAATCACCAGCAGGGTTGCCACCGTCAGTAGGATTTTACTAGATCTAGTAAAAAAAAAAAAATCTAGTAAATTTAGAGGATCTAGTAAATTTCCCGAAATCTAGTAAAAACTAGTAAAAAGTCATGATTTATAGTAAACAAAACTTTTTTTTATTTTCCATGAATTCAGGGAAAAAAAACTATCGTAACAGTAGAGATGGGGGTACCAGCCCCATTGCTCACCCCTGCTGCCATCTACAATTTAGTTTAATGCTGACGGGACATAATTTATTCAAGGATTATCGATCGAGTCTAATGGGGGTCAAGGTCAATCGATCTGTTGTTGTTTGGCCACGTGTAATGACATGAGGGGTGATTTACGTAATCGATGGGGAAATTATTGGTTCACGAAGGGGGGAATTAAGAAACAAACATGACTTCATTATTGTTTGGCTAACCTAACCTGTGAACTTTATTTACATAATCGGCGGGGAAATTGTTGATTCACGAAGAGGGAATTAAGAAACATTAAGGCTTCTTTAATCTTAGGTCTGAGGGATAAACGTTCTTTAGGACAGAGAGAAAAATTAATATTCTATTTTTAAATAGGGCTTCATTGATCTTTAGTGTCAGGAATCATAAATGACATCACTTGTTATCTTGGAATTATGCGGGAGTCTAAAGAGATAGAAATTCTATTTTTAAATACGGCTTCACGGAGCTTTAAGTCGGAGAGGTAAATTGATATTCTAACGAAACCATAATAGTTTAGCTAGGAACATTTATGAGATGAAGAGATTAACGTAGGAAAGGGTTTCCTAGAAATTTGAAATGTGAAAGCACAGAGATGCCAAAAAACAAAAGGAACACACAGAAATTACTTTTAGGGGATTATATGGGCGAAACGGTTTTAGACAGGTTATGGAATTATTTCGGCGAAACCGTTAGAGACGTTTTAAAAGATGATTTTAGAAAGGGTTTTAGAGGAGGTTTTGAGTGTGGTCGTTATAGTAAACAAGTTCTATTTGAACAGTGTCGTGAGGTCCTCTACCCAACCCCAAAGGGCCCCGATCGCCCTACACCGATCCAAAGGGTTCCAATCCCCATACCCCAATCCAGAAGGAACCCCCCGGTCCCCAAAGGTTCCCAGGGCTCCCACCGGCCCCCCAGACCCTCAAAGGCCCACCCCGGGCCCCCCAAAGGCCCATCGAGCTCCCAAAGGACCAACGGGGTCCCAAAGGCCCTCCACCGGTCCCAAAATGTCCCCCAGGCCCCCAACTGCCCCCCCGGACCCCCAAAGGCCCTCCCTGTGCCCCAAAGACCCTCCCCCGGCCCCCAAAGGTCCACCGGGCTCCCAAAGGACCAATCGGTCCTCAAGTGCCCCCCAGACCCCCAAAGGCCCTCCCTGTGCCCCAAAGGCCCTCCCCCGGTCCCCAAAGATCCCCCGGGCCAGAGAAGCGCCGCTGGGATGCGCCGTGGGCCCGGAAAGCGCCGCAGGATGTGCCGCAGGGATGCGCCGCGGGTCAGGAAAGCGCCACAGGGGATGCGCCGCAGGGAGGTTAGGTTAGGTACCTATGATTTGGGATGGGTGGATTGCTACTTTTGACTTTTCTGAGCTGGATTTCTTAGCCTATCATAGGTTTTTGTTGTCTGAAACCTATAGTTTGGGATGACTAGTTTGCTATTTTTGACTTTTCTGAGCTAGGTTTCTTAGCCGTTCATAGGTGAGTGTTGTCTGAAACCTATGATTTGGGATATGTAATTTGCTATTTCCGACTTTTCATAACCGGATTTCTTAGTCTTTCGTAGGTGTGTGGTGTCTGAAACCTATGATTTGGGATGTGTGGGTTGCTATTTTTGACTTTTCTGAGTTGGATTTCTTAGTCTTTCATAGGTGTGTGGTGTCTGAAACCTATGATTTGGGATGTGTAGTTTGCTATTTTCGACTTTTCTGAGCTGGATTTCTTAGCCTTTCATAGGTATGTGTTGTCAGAACATTATGATTTGGGATGTATAGTTTGCTATTTCAGGCTTTTCTGAGCTAAGGTTTTCTAGTATTTCGTAGGTGAATGTTGTCTGAAACCAATAGTTTGGGATGAGTAGTTTGCTATTTTTGACTTTTCTGAGCTAGGTTTCTTAGTCTTTCGTTGGTGTGTGTTGACTGAAACTGATGATTTGGGATATGTAGTTTGCTATTTTTGACTTTTCTGAGCTGGATTTCTTAGTCTTTCATAGGTGTGTGTTGTCTGAAACCTATGATTTGGGATGGGTGGATTGCTACTTTTGAATTTTCTGAGCTGGATTTCTTAGCCTATCATAGGTTTTTGTTGTCTGAAACCTATAGTTTGGGATGACTAGTTTGCTATTTTTGACTTTTCTGAGCTAGGTTTCTTAGCCGTTCATAGGTGAGTGTTGTCTGAAACCTATGATTTGGGATATGTAATTTGCTATTTCCGACTTTTCATAACCGGATTTCTTAGTCTTTCGTAGGTGTGTGGTGTCTGAAACCTATGATTTGGGATGTGTGGGTTGCTATTTTTTGACTTTTCTGAGCTGGATTTCTTAGCCATTCATAGGTGTGTGTTGACTGAAACCTATGATTTGGGATGGTTAATTTGCTATTTTTGACTTTTCTGAGCTAGATTTCTTAGCCTATCATATGTGTGTCCTTTCAGAAAATTATGATTTGGGAGGTGTAGTTTGCTTTTTGGAATTTTCAGAGCTAGGATTCTTAGTCACTCATAGGTGTTTGTTGTCTGAAACTTCGAGTTTGGGATGAGTAGTTGGCTATTTCAGACTTTTCTGAGCTAAGGTTTCTTAGTATTTCGTAGGTGAATGCTGTCTGAAACTTATGATTTGGGATATGTAAATTACTATTTCGGGCTTTTCTGAGTTGGATTTCTTAGTCTTTCATAGGTGTGTGGTGTCTGAAACCTATGATTTGGGATGTGTAGTTTGCTATTTTCGTCTTTTCTGAGCTGGATTTCTTAGCCTTTCATAGCTATGTGTTGTCAGAACATTATGATTTGGGATGTGTAGTTTGCTATTTCAGGCTTTTCTGAGCTAAGGTTTTCTAGTATTTCGTAGGTGAATGTTGTCTGAAACCAATAGTTTGGGATGAGTAGTTTGCTATTTTTGACTTTTCTGAGCTAGGTTTCTTAGTCTTTCGTTGGTGTGTGTTGACTGAAACCTATGATTTGGGATATGTAGTTTGCTATTTTTGACTTTTCTGAGCTGGATTTCTTAGTCTTTCATAGGTGTGTGTTGTCTGAAACCTATGATTTGGGATGGATGGATTGCTACTTTTGACTTTTCTGAGCTGGATTTCTTAGCCTTTCATAGGTGTTTGTTGTCTGAAACCTATAGTTTGGGATGACTAGTTTGCTATTTTTGACTTTTCTGAGCTAGGTTTCTTAGCCGTTCATATGTGAGTGTTGTCTGAAACCTATGATTTGGGATATGTAATTTGCTATTTCTGACTTTTCATAACCGGATTTCTTAGTCTTTCGTAGGTGTGTGGTGTCTGAAACCTATGATTTGGGGTGTGTGGGTTGCTATTTTTTGACTTTTCTGAGCAGGATTTCTTAGCCATTCGTAGGCGTGTGTTGACTGAAACCTATGATTTGGGATGGTTAATTTGCTATTTTTGAC